>JAQGBS010000865.1:0-18476 GCA_034698545.1 Acrobeloides obliquus | reverse complement strand
GTAAATGAGACCCCCCCCCCCCTTTAAGCTTAGACCCAGGATTAAGCCTAAGCCTAGGCTTAGGCTTAAGCTTAGGCCCAGGCTTAGACTTAAGCCTAAGCCTAGACTTAGTGGGCTTATACATAGGCTTAAGCTTAAGCCTAGGCTTAGGCTCAGGCTTAAGCTTAAGCCTAGGCTTAGTGGACCTAGGCCTAAGCTTAAGCCTAATGAGTTTTTCTTAATCCTTTTACATGTTGAAAAAACTTAATTTGTTTAAAATTTATCCTTGAATTTACCCAAATGCAATGGGTGAATTCAACGAGCGATTTACCAATAAAACCTAAGCCCACTCGAAATCCTTAGGGATACAGTCAACTCTCGATTTAGTGACAACCCCATGGAAGGGTCACCAAATCAAGTTTGACTGAATTTATACTTTTGCGATGCATCCCTGCGTGGTCGTATTGGCGGGAAATTTCATTATCAACTCAAAAATCGCATCAACAAAAGATTTCTAAAAAAGACGTCCAAGTACGCAAATGTGAACAAAAATGGCGCATCAATTAAACCACGATCTTGTTCTTCTTCTCTCCCAGGGTCTTGTTCTCATGTTTCCATTTCAAATATTACATGTCCAAAATCGGCCTTTGATTCCAGTTTAATGTGCCCTGAATGTTCACATAAAAATCCCATGCCTCTTCTTCCTTATTTATTTTACATGTTGTACTCTTTTTTATGAGAAAAAACGAGCTAAACAAACAAAAATTCTCGGCGAGCGACATTTAGAACAAGAAAAGAAAATTGTATTTAGAAAAATTTGCAATGATTGTTTGTTCGATTTTTCATCCAACAAATGAAAATTTGAAGAAAAAAGAACAATCATGATATACATACGTCTTGTATCAAGAATTTTTGAATGCGTAGCCCCAACTCTCGATTTAGTAACATCTCAAATTAGTGACTACTACCGAGAATTTTCCCGCCAACACGACCACGCAGGGATTCGTTGCAAAAGTATAAATACGTTCAACTCTATATTTAGTGATACCTCTCCCCTCCGATTCGATTTAGTGACCCCTCCCCGGGGGTGTGACTAAATCTAGAGTTGACTGTAGTTATAACTAATCATGATGATGCATCCCTGCGTGGTCGTATTGGCGAGAAAATAAGATTACAGTCAACTCTCGATTGTAGTGTCATCTCGACTTAGTGCCCCCTCCCAAGAATTTGCCCGTCAACACGACCACGCGGGGATGCATTGCAAAAGTATAAATACAGTCAAACTCGATTTAGTGGCACCCTCCCTGGGGGTGTCATTAAATCGAGAGTTGATTGTATTTTTGAAAAATTCCCCCCCCCACCACCTACCATTTCGTCATCACTGTCTGAATCTATATGAATAAAAATCTAAACGGTTTTCTAAATGTTTGCAAAAAATTGCAAAAATGGCTTTCTTATTTTTTATAGATAGCATGTTTATTTAATGAAATTAAACATCATCGACCTTTGCGCATATTGCTCTTTTCTTTGCACAGCTTTTTTCTAGAGGTCGATGATTCACTTGCTCTCATCCGCTTAGATGTTGATTTAATTGGTTTAGCCTGACCAAAACTCTCAGAATTTGAAATTTGCAGAAAATAAAGTTTTTATAAAGAGTGATGTTTTACAACATTGTTTCCGATGTTCTACAACATTGTTATGATCTCAGAAGCAACTTTATAGAACATCACTTGTTATGAAAACCTCGTTTTTATTGACTTGTTTAATTTTGTGCTGTGCAATGAGTAAAAGTTGGCTGAATTTCAATAAAATCGTGTTTATTGAAACGAAAAAATTTCAACTAAATTTCTATCGTGCGACTAATGGCCTTAGCGTGAAAGCTCCTATTTCCGATTTATATTACTTTTATTATTAATAACGTTCGTAAAGTTGACACGAAAGGTGGACACGATAAAGTTGATACGATCAAATTTTTGAAAATGTTTTCGATTGAATGATAACCTCACGATCTTTTGCCTGATGTTCAATGAAATTTTTAATTATCGAAACGATTGATCCTAATTTTTAAAAAAAAGAATAGGATTGATCGTTTTGTGTCAACTTTATCGAACGACGGACGGTTGTTCTTCGACTGGTTGTTCCTTTCGACCTGATTTTCCTTGCCCCAAGGTGATGTATAGGTAAAATTGCTTGAAATTATTTGCTGCTAAATGATTTTACCTATGATCCACTTTGAGCATAGTGATTTTTTATTTTTTTAACATAGTAATAACAGTTCGGAACAACTGGTAAAAATAACAACTATCCATTTACCAACTTTATCGTGTAAAAACATACATGGACAAGTAGGGGGTACTGGGCCCCAAAATACAAATTGGTCCCAAAGTTACTGTCGACCAAAAAAAATGTCGACAAGCGAAAAAGTCGAAATACGAATTCGTTCTCTATTTATGAATTCGTATACGAATTTTCACAACGAATTCAGTCTGGGCGGCTTCCCAAATACGAATTGGTCCATTAATTTTCCCTCGATACGACGAATTAGGGGGGATGGGTATAGTACCCCTCTTTGCCCATGTATGATGTAAAAGTCGTTTCGTGTCAACTTTATAAACGTCTGATTAATTTGGTCAATTTTTTACGTGATCAAAACATTGTTTATTTGCGAAACTTGTTTACTAATACTATTTTAAACTAGAATTCGACCTACCTTCATGTGATCATGTTGGACTAAGAAATTGATAAGAAAATTATTCCTAACTAATACGAAAAATTGTATTTAATACGCTTGTAGTAGGAGTAACAATGATGTCGTCATCGAGCTCTATGGACCGATCTCCAAGTTTCCTCGAATTTGAGGCGGTTGGTTTTTAAAATAAAAAACTTTCATGAAATCTGATATTTTTAAATGCATTATGACCTTTATAGACTGTTGAGTTAATAAAGAAAAAAATTTAGGCAATGCAACAATTTAAAAACATGTTCCCAAATCTTGATTCGTCAACAATTGAATCGGTACTTCGAAAACACGATGGAGATGTTGGTAAAACCATTGACGAGCTTTTGGTTCGGTCGTCAAATGATGATGCAGTAAGTATAACGTTTTTTATGGCTACGAAAAAGCTTTGCGAAAAATGTTTTCGGCTACTTGGCGAAGCGGGCCCACCGTTGCTTAACTTGCCAGATCGGACGGACGGCTACCTTATCCACTTCGCCAAATAGGCGACATTTTTCATAATTCATGAAAAACGTTATTATTTTCTTATTTTCTGTTAATTATTTTCTATTAATTTTCATCTATCGAAAAAAATACTTTCAAAAATTTTAGTCAACATCATCATATCAGCCTCCATCAGTCTACGATGATTATCCAACTAAAAGCTACCCAGACAAGCCACCGCCTTATACTCCAACACCCAGCACGGCTTATTGTCCAAGTGAAACTTTTTCAAAAGTACCCAAATCGGCTCCAGAGTAAGTTTTTTATATATTTTATTCAATCTACTACAAAACAGGGGGCCACCCACGTGAAAAAATTTTCGAACATTTTTTCTGGAAATGTCACTTCTAGGGGTAAAAACATGCGGGGAATCCGAATTTGACATTTTCGAAGCGAAAAAACGCTTTCCTGATCCAAGAAATGCCTGTGTATTGAAGCGAAAAGTCGTAAAAATATTATTTTTGCTTCAATAAATTAGCCTTCCCTGAAGCAGGGAAGCGTTTTCGCTTCGAAAATGTCAAATTCGGATTCCCCGCATGTTTTTACCCCTAGAAGTGTCATTACCAGAAAAAAATTTTCGAAAAATTTTGGGTGGCCCCCTATTGTGTAGTAGCTCCCAATCTGTTTATCATTTAGCACATCGGATGATGAAAAAGTCGCGCTGATGCTACAAAACCAAGAATTTCTGCGCTACCTTCAACGTGATCAAGATTTTATGCGAGAGCTTTATCATGGTATATAAACTATTCATTTTTACTGATGTACCAGGCCACTCGGAAAAAAACTCCATGTAAAAATTATATTCGGAAAATTCATGAAAAATTGAGTAGTTTTTGTTTTTACAGTAACCTCTGAATCTTTATCGTTGCCGAGAAATCGCGTTTGAAGTTGGCAATCTTTGAAATCTGTGTATTACAACGAAAACATGAACGCAGTGAAAATTCGTCCCTGAATCAATAAAAGTTGTGTATTGAAGCGAAATTAAAAAAATTTTCGTTTTTCATCGACTTACGAAAACTGCCAAAAAATTTTGAATTTTCGCGCCAATACACAACTTTTATTGATTCAGGGACGAATTTTCACCATGTTCATGTTTTCGTTGTAATACACAAACTTTTTCGAAAATCCATTTTTCATCAATTTTTTAAATTTTCATAAAATGAACATTGCAGCAATTTTTATAGCTAAATGAGACGAACAAAATGACACGAAAATTATCCAATTTGAACATTGTTTTGGGTTATTGAAACGAAAATTCTGATTCATGTTTTCGTTTCAATAACTCAAAACAATGTTCAGATTGGATAATTTTGGTGTCATTTTGTTCGCCTCAGTTAGCTATAAAAAATTGCTACAATGTTCATGTTATGAAAATTTTAAAAATGGATGCAAAAATTGATATTTCCGCAAAAAAGTTTATGTATTACAGCGAAAACATGAACAATTTCAAACGCAATTATCTCAAAAACTACAACGATTCAGAACATGATATAAAAACAAAAAATGTTCCATCTTTCATGAATTTTCAGAATATACAATTTTTACATAGAGTTTTTTCCCGCGTGGACTGGTCCTTTAAAAATCGTTTTTAGACCCTCGCCGAAAGAATGACTATCAAAGATTCGGAAACAACTATAGCTATCATAAAAATTCGCGACCCTCACCGACTTATTTCGATGCGTGGGAGCCAGCACAAGCAGTCCCAAATGGGCCAGTGGTCGATTTTTCTAATGGCTCTATTCCCAACGGCCCTGTCGTTGGTAAGTTTATGGTCAAAATTCAAAAATTCCCTCGAATTCGTGTTCCCCATATCCTATAACCCTTGAGTATAAAAAATCAGCAGATTTGGAGAAGTTTTCAACAAGCCTTCGTCACTCAAGAGCAAAAAATGAAAAAATTTGTCTCCGATTTCGATAATTTTGGTGCCAATCGTCTTCTTCTCTCATCGTCCCCTACAACTTTTACTCTAACACTAACATTTTCAATCAAACAACCCCAAAAAAACTCCAAGATCGTCTAGACAAACAGACACACACATTACACGTTTCATGTAGTAAGATGTAAAAAAAGTTGAAGTAAAATTTTCAAAGGCTCAACAACAATTTTAGATTACATTCCGGATGCATCAACAAGTTGGACAGGAAAGCTCAAATCTAGACTTTCTTCTAGATCAAGTTCAGATCCAAGACCCGAAGGTAAACTTCTAGGTACTACTAAGGATTAGTGAGCCCACTTAAAGGGGGGGGGGGTGTAAAGTAGGATCGAGTAGAAAATTTGTTTGAATTTTTTAACAAGTGACCATTAGGGGTAATGTTATGCGAAAAATCGATTGCGCGCATCGAAAAATTCTGAAAATTTTTTCCGGGATCAAAAATGGAAAAATTGCTTCAAAATTAAGGGTTATAAGTTTTAACCCCAACACCAGAGATCTGATCTCTCTCTCTCTCTCTCTCTGATGATTAGATAACATGTAGACACCCCTATACTTAAATTTATTTAACTTTAGATGTATACCCTGAGCCAGCACCAATTGTTTACACTTGTCAAGATGAAAATTTGACTGACCGATTGAAGAATATGAGCAAATGTAAGTCTATCCTTAAATACAGGATGATTAAAAAAGAGATAATTTTGCGCGATTTTGGTTATTTTGGCGAAAATTAAACAACTTAAAAATTTTTGAACAAATCGCAAAATTCTCTTTTTTTTAATCATCCTGTATAAAAAAATTGTTGGAGCTACACAATAGAAGAGCCACCCACGTGAAAAACTTTTCAAAAATTTTTTTCTGAAAATGACCCCTTTAGGGATAAAAACATGCGGGGAAACCGAATTTGACATTTTTGAACCAAAAAAACACTTCCTTGATTCAGGGAAAGCCTGTGTATTAAAGCGAAAAGTCGTAAATATGCGATTTTCCGCTTCAACACACAGGCCTTCCCTGAATCAGGGAAGCGTTTTTTGCTTCAAAAATGTCAAATTCGGATCCCCGCATGTTATTACTCCTAGAGGGGTCATTTCCAAAAATAATTTGAAAATTTTTCACGTGGGTGATCCCCTTATTGTGCTCCAAATTGTTGATTCATGAAATACAATGAAAAAGTCTTTTTGAAATTGAAAACGTTTTATACAAGAGAAATACCCGTTATTTTCTAAACGATATCAAGCATGGAAATAAAATTTTCGGAAACCGTCAAATGATAGGGCCTTCCGTTGGCGAGATCAATTCCTTTGGTATCGAGATTCATTGATTTGGGCGACGACATCGATTGAGGAGAGGGCATAAGTGTCGTGGAGCGAGTGCCGGGCACTCTTATCGACACTCTCTTGCCTGCCATTATATTTGGAGAGTCCTTAACCTAAAAATGAAAAAAATGTGTACCAACATTGTACAAAATAGGTGCTATAGTAGCGGAAAAAAGACTTCGATCAAGAAACTAGAATTTGACAAAAAAAATAATTTTTAAAAAATGACATATTTAGGGCCAATTTTATGCGGAAAATCGATTGGACGCACTCCAGCAACCTGAAAATCGCAGAAAAATGGTGAAAATTTGATTTTCTCGAGAAATGAATAAATATCTCCCCATGTATCCCTGCGTGGTCGCAAGGGAAGTTAGCGTGGCGAGATTCGTGACGAAAGTTATAATGCCCAAAAACGACCACGCAGGGATGCATGGGGGATATTTGTTCATTTCTCGAGAAAATCGAATTTTCACCATTTTTCTGCAGTTTTCAGGTTGCGGGAGTGCACGCAATCGATTTTTCGCATAAAATTACCCCTAAATGGGTAATTTCCGGAAGAAAATAAAAAAATTTTTTGCCGAGTTTAGTCAACGACAACCAGGGGAACTTGCTCCAAAACGATGTGATAGAAACAAAAAAAAATCGCGTCTGAAAAACTTTTCTAGAAGTCCGAGATAAACTGTTGTTGAAGTTTGATCGAAGAATTTTTTTCCGCTACTGTGTACCTTTTTAGGTTTTTCGGGACGTTCTATAATGCCATGATAGCGGGACCAATATATGAGCTCCTTGGGCTTCTTCACATATGTGCCAGACTTCTTGGCCTGAGTTTTGTTTTCAAGAAATAGGAAAAACCTAAAATCTACAGCGTGTCGCCAACTGAGTCAGCGTATTTTGGGGCCCAGTACCTCCCCCCTGCTTGCCCATGTATGGTAGTGATGTTCAAAGTGATCATGATAAAAGGGTGTGATTTCAGGGAATGGAGACCATGTATTGAAGCGAAAATCGAAAAATTTGTATTTTTAAACAAAAAAACCCCTCTGAGGTAATTTTATGCGAGGAATCGATTGCGAATAATTCTGTATCATGAATATGTTTTCTTGACCTCGATTCAAGGGAGAATTTGACATTTTCGCAATCGATTCCTCGCATAAAATTACCTCGGAGGATTCTTTTTGTTTAAAAATCCAAATTTTTCGATTTTCGTTTCAATACACGACCTCCATTCCCTGAATCAGGGCCAAGGAAGCGTTTTCACGCTTCAAAACCTATTCCAATCAATTTTTCGCATAAAATTTACCCTAGAAATGTCTTTTTTTTAAATTTAAAAAAATTTCTACCATGATTTGAACTCCCCCTTTAAGCCTATGATCACACTTACCCTCATTTATCACTTTGAACATCACTATCCAATGGTGCGTTAGTCCATTTGGGACACCCTGTAATTGTTAATTTTCTTGAAATTTGTTACTAGAAAATTTCGACCTTGGCGTAAAATGGAATGAGTCAGATTTTTTGTTCAAAACAAGTTTTTCCCGTAAATTCATTTCCAAGAACCTACGTTATACACCAACACGCACAAAGCAACAAAATAAAACCACCGACCATAATCAAAAGAAAGTATAGCAGTTCCAAATCCCACTCATCATCGGTGGATGTTAGCCAAACGTATATCAAGAATAGAGGTGGTCCGGCAAAAATTAATAGTAAACCACATGCAACTACAGAGGAACCGGGTTCTTCATCTGGTAGAGTGTCGTGTATCATAATGACTAATCGATTCAATCAACAACATCGAACTCTCGTGACGAGAGTTTCTTCTCTACCTATAGTCAAAAAACTTGTTAACACAAATTAAGACATTATAAGAAGGTGCATGTGTGAATGGAAAAATTTACGCATAAAAGCTCAACAACAAGTAAAAAACGTACAGGGCGGACTTTAAAAAACCGGAATTTTACCATTTTTTGGCGAAAAATTTTTTTATGTAATCTATTAGAGATAATTTTATGCGAGAAATCGATTGAAAATTTCTGAAAATGTTAACTTAGCCATGAAATCGTCATTTTCTCAATTCTTTTCTTCAAATTTTTTCGCCAAAAAACGGCAAAAGTCGGTTTTTTCAATTCTACCCTGTAATAATTTTTAGTTCTTAGTTTTCAAGTTCGATTTTCGGATAGATCCGTCATAAAAAAATAAAAGAAATTGAGACAAATCAATTTTAGAAACAAATAGGTGGAAGTGAAGGCATAGTTGTTGTAAAAATTACGCATTTCGATTTTAGGTCTGCGGGTTGTGTGTAATACAAGTTTGACGTCGTACGTGTGGCTCTAGGAAAAACGCGCAATCGTAAAAAATGGAATTTAAAGAGAATTTTAAAAATTCAACAACTACAAACGCGTATCTTGCACCTTCAATAGGAAAATTTTATTAGAGGGTGTGCGAAAATTATCCGACCTCCTAAGATATATCTAGATATTTTTTCGCTATAAATTTGGTTAGAAACAACCATACGCCGAGATCTTGTTGTCATTTTAAAGGTTTTTTAACGAAATAATTTTAGCTTCAAAAACCAAATTCTTGACACTAGCCAAGAAGTTTACACTAGCAAAGAAAGATCCAAAAATGCTGCCAACAATTTATGGAGATCAAACAACAAACTTTACCTATGATATTCACGTAAGCCTTCCAAGTGTTTAAAATAAATTTCGAAATTTTTTAGCATCGCAATTGAAACAAAATCTCTATTGATAACACGTGGCTTTTCAAGCTATTCATGTTTTGCATCCTATACTCATGATTTTCATCCTATATTTTTCAATGTGTGTCATATTTGAATTTTTTAAGGGAATTTGACAATTGACAATGATTGAAAATTTTTTTCATTTTTGATAGAGAATTTATACAAAGCATACGTGTACAGGGTGCATTAAAAGTTCATGATCACTTTGAAATTTTATAATTACACAAGTATATATAGGGCCACCCATAAATTACGTTTCCAAAAAACGCGATTTTTTGGACTCCCCCCCCCCCACCGTTTCCAGCCGTAACTTTTTGGGCATAGACTCGAATGAAGCGAAAGGTTTGAAACGATACGAATGAAACGACATAATGGAACGAAACCAAATTCAGGGTTTTCGTGTCAATATTCAGGCAGGTTTGGATTATTTTTTGCTCTTTTGTGAACATCCACTTATTTTTTGTAGCAAATACTGGCTGAATTTCGACCAGCATAAGTGTATGAAAAAGGGAAATCAATTCGTGAAATTTCTGCTTGACTCGATGTGCCATATACGGTTGTTCAAAAACATTTGAAAAGATGGAAAGAAACTAGCAGTAATGCAGATCGCCACCGGAGTGGTCGTCCAACAACCTCAAGGACTCCTCAAAACATTCGAAAGATCAAGAGTCGAATCAAACGAAATTTGTCGAAGAAAAATTCCACCAGGAACAGCTTGACAAGTCCTTGTGTATTTCCGAATTTTCAGCATGACAGATTATGAAAGTTGATCTCGGATTGAAGTCTTGGAAGCGTAATAGCGCCCAGCGTTGACAGATGAGCAGGAGTTATTGTTGTTTATTATAAAATTTCAAAGTGATCATGAATTTTTCATGCAGTCTGTATTTATTCGACTTTTTTTGGCAACAAATTTTTTCTTGAATTAGTCCATAAATGTCACTCTCCTCTTTAACCGTTGGCAATTTCCCGTCGATGTAAACTTCCCTATATTCCTTTTTGCGATCTTGTAAATATTTTTTCAAAATAAAAGAGATTATTTGAATATTTTGAGCTACTACACAATAGGGGGGGGGTGCGGGGAATCCAAATTTGACATTTTCGAAGCGTTGTGTATTGAAGCGCAAAGTCGCAAAAAATTTTGTGGATATCGAATTTTTGCCAAAAATTCGATTTTTTATACAAAAATTAAAAAAATTGCATTTTATGAATTTTTGTAAAAATCGAATTTTTGCTCAAAAATAGAATTTTTTTGAAAAATTCTTTTTTTTATACTTTTTACCCTCCCTTACCCCCTGATGGGTCATTCATTCATCCATCCGACCGAAGCCTTTTACCCGGGGTACTTTTGAGGTCTGGGTGGCTTCCCTATCCACTTTGCTATAGTGTGCTAACTTTTTTTGCCCCCTCCAGCCGAAACGGACTATAAATCTGCATTGAATTTTTTTGTAGCTATTTGAAGTTTTCTTGCAAAAAATTGTACTAATCTGGCCGGTCTTTTCCTCTTCTTCTCTTTCATTTAAAAAATGAATTCCCGTCCGGATTACATCCTCGAATTCATGTCAACTGGTCTATCTAGAAGTTTGTTTTTCTAGTCGCTTGTCCCATGATTCTTACCTTCTTCACAATTTGGTTTGATCGAGTTAAGTTGGTTGTGTCTGATGTTGTTATGCATCAATGTCCAATGAAGACGATGCATGCTCGAGCGAGCCCCTCGATAAAGAAGAAGCATTCACATCGAATGGGATAAGCCTCGGCGTTTCCTCGAAATCTCTTCGACACACATTTTAGGTCATTCGAAACATTCATCTTCGGATGTTCCATTCGCTACAAAGAGGTAAGCTTGGAGAGTTCGATGATAAATTGAATGAGAAGAAACATCTAGATCAAAAAATTAAGAATTTAGGAAACATAAATTTTTTTAGGTATACCAAATATGCCAAAAAAATCTTCTAGCAGAGTTTTTAGGATCGTCGAAAAGCGGAAGTTTAGATGGTTGGTCTGACTTTGTCGAGTAATTTTTTTGTTTAAAAATTTTTGCGGGTTTCGAAAATGGTGCAGGTTCAATTCCCTGCTCTGATAAATACTAGGAATTGAATCTGCGTTGTTTTTAACACGCAAAAATTTATCAACAAAAATAACAATCGCATAGAACCCCCTTCTCGTACCAAAAATCTTCCAAATATACCACTTATTAAATGATGCAAAAACAATTCGACTCCGATAGGGAAAATTTTTTCTCCAAAAATTAATAATGATAGCAAAAAATCCTCATGGAATTTTAAAGGACTAGTCCGAGAAGCATAAGGATTAAGCCTAAGGCCTAAGCAGCCCACAACAGGAGTTACTTCCAAATTACTAAAACTTTTTTACATGCCCAACGTCCAGGAGCAGGGGATTTCCACATGCTCAGGGCTTCGGAAACTGAACTTAGACACTCCGGGCCCAACGTTGCTTAACTTGCAAGATCGGACGGTCCGGCGACGTACCGAGAGAACTATGCTTCCTCGAGTTATAAAAAATGCTGTATTTATTTTTTTTCTAAATGTTCAAGGATTTTAAATCATTTTCTTCTCAATATACAGATTTTATTGATTCAAGAAAAAACTATCAGGTACATGTTTTCGTTGTAATACACAAAATTTCAAAAATCGCCAACTTGAAGCGTGAAAACCTTTGTTTGACACATAAAATACGTATTTTATCCATACTTTCACATTTATTGACTTTAAATTTAATTTTTTTCGAATTTTTTGCTGAATTTAAGGGTGAAACAAAGGTTTCCACGCTTCAGGAATGCGCGCAATCGATCTTTCGCGTAAAATTACCCCTAAATATATCTTTTTTTTTAAATTTTAGAAAAAAATTTTCGATTTTTGACCCTGGGGTAACCTTCCTCTGATCTACAACAGCTCCGATTATTTAATTTTATGTTTGCTTGTTATTTATTTGACCATTTGTCTTCTCCGTTCATTAAGTTAAAAAGTTTAATCTCACCGAAACGCTCAATAAATAATAAAAATAGAATAAATCCTTTCGTGGACACGATGAAAATCGACATCGTGAATGAAGCAAATTAGTCTGATTTGGGAAATTTTACATAAGCGTGTTGCGGAAATCTGATTTGCTTAGTTCAAAGCCGATTTGGTCTCGATTGAGTCGGGAAGACGAGTCGCAATCGACTCATCAATCGCTTAGAAAAACAAAAGCACACTAATCCCCGATGGTCTTTTTTGCGTAGCTAAATCAAAATTTGGCGAATGTTTTCTTGAATAACGCTGCATACAAAAAACTTTTTTGGCAAACGACTAAAAAATTAAGGAACTACATGTTTTCGTTGTAATACACAAATTTCGAATTCCGCTAACTTCACACGTGATTATCTCGAAGCAATTAACGATTCAGGGTTTACTATAAAACAAAAAATTCTCCATTTTTCATGAACTACACAATAAGGGGGGGGGGGTTACCAACCTGAAAAAATTTTTTTAAATTTTTTCTGGAAAAATGACCACTCTAGGGGTAAAAACATGCGAGGAATCGGAATTTGAAAGTTTCGAAGCGAAAAAGCGCTTCCCTGATTCAGGGAAGGCCTGTGTATTGAAGCGAAAAGCTGTAAAAATGCGATGAAGCATAAAATTTTATTGGTCGAGAAGCATTAAAATTTGTTGCCTGATTCAATCGTTTTCGTTACCGTTTCCGGAAATTTGTGCAACCCTGGGTACCCCCTTCCAAACTTTTTTTGGCTTAGGCTTAGGCCTTAGCCTTAGGCTTAGGCTTAGGCTTAGATTTAGGCTTAGGCCTTAGGCCTAGGGGGGAGGGGATCGGTTTCTTAATCGGAAGTAAAACCACGAATCTTCATATCGTAGCTTATATTTCCTTCTTCATCTTTATTTTCTTGGCTACGCACCCCCATAGTCCTATTTGTCATAAGGAATAGTCACACAGTGTCAATCAGGGATTTTCAATATTTCGACACAAATCGATAGATAACATGAATATAAGGCTTAGGCCTTAGGTACGCTGAAAATATCATAAAAGTTATAAGAGAATGATTCGAAACACGAATGGCGCCTTCGTTAGCGCTTTCCCTTTGACTCTGATGGTCTGTGTTCGAATCCCAGCCTTGTCCTTAACTTTTTGTATATAGTGACTAATTTCTTTTAAGCACTTCTTATGCTCGGAAACCTACCTTAAACATCGTATGGAAAAAACCCTCTTATATTCATGTTCTCTATTGATTTGTGTCGAAATATTGAAAATCCCAGAATGACACTTCGCGACTATTCCTTGTCAGAATGATGCTTTTTTTGATGCTTCATCCTTCAAAACAATCAATCATCAAAACAATCGTGTTGACAAGCCACTCTAACAAGATTGACCTTGTTAAATGCGCTATAGCTTCTTCAAAAAATCTGGATAAATCCCGATTTGCAACACGTCCGTTCGATTGTTCAAGCGGTGCTCTAACTCCTCAACAAGCTGGGCCCTCAAAAAGGCGCGAGAAGTCGCGCACAATTCGAGAATCACCGCGTGTGGGCCAGCCCCCCGAGATTTGCGCCTTCGTCTTCCAAGACTAAGATTCTTCTCGCTTCGAATTCTTCATTTTCGATCGAAATTGTGCGTCATACCGCCGAGAGCCGCAATGCCGCAGGTGGAAATTTTGAACAGGGCGGTGCATTGCGCGATCGTTGCGCGACTGTCAAACAGAATTGAATGAACATAGGTGTGTGTGGACTGTGTGCACTGTCCACCAGCTGACTGACTGACGTTGTTGCGCCATCACGAGGGAAAAGATACTAGGAGAGGGAGGAGGACGAGACTTGCTCCGTTTTGCCTCAGGCTTGACTTCAATTATATTTTCGTCAAATTTTTATTGTTGGCTTCGGAACAGTTGACCTAAAATTATAACAAGAGGGAAAAAGTTTCGGCGATCTGTTTTTCGGATTCATTTTCTATTCATTCGCGCTTTCGCATATTATTTTTTCTATATCCTCTATCTTTTTGTATAAAAGTGGAATTTCTTTTTGAAATGATCAATTTTCTTTTTTGTTAGTTTTCTAGTAGAAATAGTGAGTCAAAAGAATAAGAAAAACGGTAAGATGCTTGTTAGCAAAAGATTTAGCGGTAGTTATCGTTGAGAAAGATGGTTGTGGGAGAATTTTCAAAATATCTTGAGAGTAGAGGAAGGCACGTGGGAGGGGGGGGGGCGGCAAGACATACGTGGATAGATGGACCCCTACCCGCAAATTTTCAGTCAAAGGCTAAAAAATGGGTTAAAAAATTTTGGTGTCATTTTATTCGTCTCAATGAGACGGATTTTCCCTGCTCGCAGAAGATTTTCGAGTATATATTGTCACAAATATTTAGCTTTCTATTAAAACTGATAGCCAATTGAAAAAAGAGTTTTAAACGTTAGTGGAAGCGTTGTTAACAAATAACCAGTTTCAGGACAAATGTCCCAAAACTTGAGTGATGCGGAAATTGAAAGTATTTGAAAAATCTACTTTACTTTACAAGGAACATTTCTCTAACTTGAACAACGTATACTCTTTTTGTTTGCATAATTATTATTTTTGTTTGTTAAGTTATCCATAATTTTTCAGTCGTTCCGTTCAATAACTTATACTTTTATTCACGAGTTTGTGTATTGAAACGAAGGGCGCGAAGTGCCTGATCATCAATATGATAAGGTACGCTTCAGGTACCAGTCCAGTTTTGGACAAAAATTTTTATAAAAAAGTTCAAGTTGAGATGATTACCCGCCTATGATTTATTGTGAAGTACACTTATTAGGTGATTTTCTTATCTTTTATATGGGTTAGAATATAGAGATAGATATTATCTGCCTCGATAGCTCAGTTGGGAGAGCGTTAGACTGAAGATCTAAATGTCGCTGGTTCGATCCCGGCTCGGGGCAATATTTTTTGAATTTCAATTTATCATGCGAAAAATCAATTGTGCGCATTTCCGAATCTTGAAAAGCGTCACTGGCTCTGATTCAGGAAAGGATGGGTGTTTTGAAACGAAAAGTAACTAAAATTCAGATTTTCGTTGGAAAAACGGCTGTCTAGATTTTCTAGGCGGGAATCGTTTGCACGCATTTTCAATGCATAAAAAAATTTCCCTGACACTGATTTAAGCGAGCTTAAAGGACCAGTCCAGTGGGAAAAAAGTTGCCATTTTTGTTAAAATTCGGAAAGTTCATGAAAAATGGAGCATTTTTGTTTTTACAGCATGTTCTGAATCATTGTAGTTTTCGAGAAAATTGTGTTTGAAAATTTGTATTCATGTTTTCGTTGTAATACACAAACTTTTTTGAATTTTTTGCGAAAAAATCGATTTTTTTAAATTTTCATAAAATGAACATTGTATCAGTTTTTTATAGCTAAATGAGACAAACAAAATAATACCAAAATTATCCAATTTGAACATTGTTTTGGGTTATTGAAACGAAAATTCTGATTCATGTTTTCGTTTCAATAGCCCAAAACAATTGAATAATTTTGGTGTCATTTTATTCGTTTCATTTAGCTATAAAAAGTTTATGTATTACAACAAAAACATGTACAAAATTTCAAATCAATTTTTCCGCATTTTGAAACGAAAATTTTTGAATATTGAAACAAAAACTTTTGAAACATTTTTTGTGCGTAGAAAAACCATTGATCACTTTTAAGATGGTTCTGCAAGAATTTTCCTCCGTTTTTTGGACAAATTAAGAAAAACTCGCGTCTCTTTTTGGTCATCTTCTTATAGCCTTCCTTTTTTAGAAGTATCGAGACTTGCGAAACGTGAGCCCGCACTCAACTACACATTCCTTTCCTTTTTTAGGCTCTCTGTTTGGTGATCGGGAAGAGCCGGCCAGAATCCACAAACTAACTATTTTCCAATTGAACTCTTGGTCCACTTTTTATTTTCTTTTATTAACAAGTTTTTTGCAGGCAATCTTGAACTTTTAATCGAACTTAATTGTTTACTTTCTGAGCTCATCGTGTCTTTTGTTCACTCTTTGTTATTAGAGATTTTTGAAATTTACTACCATGGGAATTTTTGTTTTGAAAAAATAATAGTAGTACGATAATGCATGACAGCTTGCTTGCTTGTGGGCTCTTTGTTTGGATCAAGTTTTCTATTCTGTCATCTTTTAGTTGATGAGTGAATTTCTTTACTTTGGAGCAATTTTAGTCTACATACGTCCTAATGAGAACTCTTATATGGAGTTACGCAAAAAGTTCCATTTTACCATTTTTTCATGAATTTTTGACCCAAAATTTTTCCTCAAAATGATTCTATTGATGGTGACTCGATGCAGTAAATCGATTACGCGCATTTCCAAAACTTGAAAATCCTTCCCTGACTCCGATTTGCGCTCATTTTCGAAGCATGAAAAAATCTACCTAGCCCTGATTCAGGCAATTTTCGCTTCAATAACTATTCTCGCTGAGTCTACTAGTACAGGGTGTATAAAAAATCGAAATTGGGCGATTTTTTCGACCCGAAAATTTTTTTCAAAAATGATTAGGGCTAATTTTATGGAGGAATCGATTGCGCGCATTCCCGAAACTTGAAAACGCTTTCCTGACCCTGAATCAGGGAACTGAAGTGTGAGTATTGAAGCGAAAACCTAGATTTTGACCAGGGAAGCGTTATCAAACTTCGGGAATGCGCGTAATCAATTTCCCGCATAAATTTACCCCCAGAAAATCATTTTCAGGCAGAAAATCCAAAAATTTTCGATTTTAGCTTCAATACATACACTCTGGTTTCCTGGTTCAGGGTCAGGAAAGCATTGTTTTGGCCCCCACTTAAAAAATATGAAAATTTTGGGCAAAATTTTACTAAAGTTTGGGCAAAATCTAGGTTGGTCCACTTTTACGATCTCTATATTTAACTTTGTTTTAAACCTAAAAATATGGTCAGAATCTATTTTATCCATAAAAAAAATTATTCACAATTTTCAATAGTTTATAATTTGTTTTCGCCTCTTTTAGTCAATTAGATGGTCCTATGTTTGTACATACCAACATTTAGACTATAATCGAGTTCAAACTTTCGGATAGCGAGTAGTACTTTTTTTTGTTAACCGCGTGTTTTTGTTCACTTCTCAAATTACTCGGGAAATACACATAGCCATTTTTCCAGCCAGCGGTCAGCCGGTCACGCACTTCACCCGAACTTTTCCACTTTCCACCTTATTGAACTTTTTTATGCCAAAGTGGAAACCTGAGAAGAAAGAATTATTTTGGGAAAAGTTTCGCAACTTCCACAAGTGACTTCTCTTCTAGTGTGGTGCCAAAACAGTTTTTTTAAAAACGAGTGCAATAAGGAAAGGATATAAGAAGAAGGAGAAGAAGATTGGAAAACAATTTATTAACAAACACATTTTCGTCCTCCTAGAAGAGACGTAAATGCGTCGGTCTCGAGTTTTCATTTGGTGCAAATGAGACTGGATTGTGTGGAACGACGGTTCGCACAGTTGTTCTCGAACTACATTCGTCTGGTTGTCATCCAGCCGGTGCCGTTCATCCTTCTTCCGATCCTTATCACTGCTGTGCTCAGCGTTGGGCTCTTAAGGCACTCCGATGCGTTCGTCAAAGACGAGCTTGAGCTCTACACTCCAACGGATGCAAGAGCCAGGGACGAGCTCCGGCTCCTCGACCGGCTCTTCCACATCAACGACACCGACCCTTTCTATGCGACAAGAAGGTATGAAAAAAATCACACATGAAATTACCCCAGGGATAAGAAATATTGAATCAGGCAACGTGTACATTGAAACGAAGAGAAACATGGATCCTTATATAGCTTTTTGATGCATCCCTGTGTGGTCGTATAGCGGGAAAATCAGGATTAGTACTAACTACTACTACAAACTACTATTATTAATACTACTACAGACTACATACTAGAGATATTACTACAAACTACTACTAATAGTCTGTAGTAGTTTGTAGTAGTATTCTGTAGTCTGTATTAGTATTCTAAAGCATGTAGTAGTTAGTACTAATCCTGTTTTCCCACCACAGGACCACGCAGGGATGCATAAAAACCTTATCCACGTTTCTTTTCGTTTCAATGTACACACGTTGCTGATTCAATAAAAAGGGCTGTCGTAGCCAAAAAATTTTTTGACTATTTTACAGATACGATATCAAACGAGCCGGATACATTATCGTCACAAGCGAGCATGAAAATGGCGACATCCTCAACCCCCTGGTTATGCAAGCCGCCATGCAACTCTGGAGTGTTATTCAATCGCTCACGATTGAAGACTCCGATGCGAAACGAGTC
>JAQGBS010000864.1:0-18477 GCA_034698545.1 Acrobeloides obliquus | reverse complement strand
ATTAATAAGCTATGGAAATTTCAAATGGGACGATCAATTAGATGTTATTCGAAGTACCAAGAGCGATAATAATGGTTTGCGACCAGAAAAATATCAAATTTTTCTCTTTGATGCAGTCATAATTGTTTGTATGCGAAGAGTAAATTTCTTTTTTCCAATAGTAAATTTCTTCTTTCACAAATTTTAGAATCTTGAATTAATTTATTTGGAACATCATGAGTTAAAAGATTTCGAATTGAGTCAAATTCGAGAAGTATCTCGTTGGCCTACAACCACTTTTCAATTTAATCTGGATAATCATGCCAATGGTCGATTGTTTAATTTTATTTTTAAATTGAAGAAAAAATGCGAAAGAACTCATCACGATTTCGAAAAAGTTTTGTATGTTTTTTCCAAAGCATAGCTGGGGTGGATTGGGGGGGGGGCACATCAAGCTGAACATCAAGTAATTTCGAAAGGATTGGAACTCAAAAATCCGAGTGCTACAAGTTGTTATTTATGATGAGTCACACCCTTTTATCATTATCACTTTGAACATCACTACTCCAGTGGCGTAGGGGGTTATAACCCCATTTTGGGCTAAATTCTCGAAAAAACATAAGGGATGTTTCGGACAACTCTCCCTTTTTTCGGACAGCTCTCCCTTTTTTTCGGACAACTCTCCCATCTATAATTTTTCAGACAACCCTCTCCTTCCCAATTTCTAACTACGCCGTGCTCCTAAACTGAAAATTTCTTAAGAAAATATGCACATTACTGCCAAAGACGAAAATCTAAAAATAAAAAATAAGATTATGAATACACTTTGGTGCTCTTTTCTCATCTAAAAAAATCGAATTCCTAGTTAATGCCTTGATTTCTTCGCCATTTAAAAAATATTTTAGGAATATTTTAAAATCAAAAAATGATGAAATCCAGAAGCACAAAGTTACTTCTAAGAGATATTCAACACCTACAACTTGTGATGAATGTAAAAAAATTTTCGATGTTTTGGGATATAGCTGTGAACGTAAGGAATAACAAATTTTAATTTTGAATATTTTTTGTAGAATGCCATAAAATTTTCGATTTCGATTGCTTGAAAAAAGTACCATGTTTAAAAGAAGAAAATTCATTTTTGGAATCAAATATAAGTAAGAGATTTTTAGTTGATTCAAAAAAAGTCGACTTCATCCCAACATTAAGGACATCCAGTAACTATCGTTTCCTTCACACGGTCATACAGACGGGGGAGGGGGTCTCCAAAAATCTCACAGAGGAAGGTCTGTTTCGCACGTTTACACATTTTCCAGATAGATTTATAGGCCCCAGATCTCACCAAGAGAGGGGTTGGGAGGTATTTTTTCAATTTTTTGGAATAGCTCAGATCAAAAATTGGTGGAGGGAGGGGTCGACGACTAAGAAAGGTCATGAACTCAAACATGGCTAAAAACTCAAAATTGTTATTTTACTGCCAAAAAGCTCAATAATTGAAATTCCTGCCAAATTCACGAGTATAAGCTTATGTATAAACTTCTCATCTTTTTAGAGCAGTCGGACCTGTTACAAGTAGTAGATGTTCAAAAAGGCGAAATCTATGTAGGTATTTAAAAAAAATTATTGCGATAAGTTCGATATTTAGGCAAAAATACTGGGATCGCAAAACGAATCACTAGTAATCAAGCTTCATTCCAAAGGAGAAGTTTATCCTATCGATCAATTTAAACTTCCAGAGCCTAGTTGGACTCAAAAAATAATTTCATTTCCTGAACCGCTTGTTAGTAGGTAATCATCATTTTTATTTGCATAATTCTGATAAATTTAATAGCTGGGTATTAAAACTTCTGTCTCGCAGTGAAGATCTTAAATCAAAAATATGGTATCATGGACAAATATCTAAGGAAGAAGCAGATCAAATTTTAATAAAAACCCCAACAGGGACCTTCTTATTCAGATATAGCGATAAGCAAAAGAGATATGTTTTATCAGTAAAGTAAGTTGTAAATTTCGAAAAACTTTAAGGGGGAAGTCAGTGTTTGATTCACCTTGTTGCTTGCAATCAGGCAATAATACTATGAATCAAATACTGAAAACTTCCATCAAAATATTTCCAGTCGCTCGAATACCCACTTTTTTACAAATTTGTATCCCCTCCCCCAAATTTTTTATCGACATACGATAAAAATTTTATTGACCAATTATTTAGAGGCCCTGAAAAGCCGGTCCATATTCGTCTTGGTGTTAGATTTGAAGGACAAGATGCAAGCACTGCACTTGGAACCAAACATTTTCATAGTTTTGAAGTTAGTTTCATATACATTTTTACCATTTATTCAAAAAAAATTTAGGACTATATCAATTATTTTCGTCAGAACAATTTCGAAACTGTATATGAAAATGTTCAAATCAACACTACATTGAAATATGCTTTGATTCGAACAAATTTCAAGGCAAATCTTGTTTTTATAATGACCACAACAACGGGTGAAAACGTACAAATTCGACAAGGAGATATCATTACAGTTATTGATACAAAAAATGAAGAAACGGGTTTTTGGAAAGCAAGAGTTAATGGAAAAGTAAAACATTTAAGAGGCACTTTCTTGAACAATCGAAGATCCACTATAAGCATTAGAGTGTGCCATGGTTTACCCAAAACTCGCTACAAAAATCAAATTATGAAAATTTGCAAATTTCAAATTTCTAGCATGTTTTTTGTGGCTAGTTTTGGGTGAACTTGTACCCTCGGATCTTAAGTACTTGTTGCCTGGACCTTCGAAGGTTCGGGAATGCGTCTTTTAAACTCTTCAATTTTTCTTGAAAATTTTAGGTAGTTCGCATACCTTGCGCTTTGATTTGGGAATTTTGTGAAAGTATTTTGGTTGATTTAGGAAGTTTGTGAAAGTATTTGATCAAAATTCTTAACAATCAATAAGTAGTTATATATATTTTTTATAATTAATAAATTTTGTTGTTGTTTTTTTTAAATAAAATAAAAACTCAAGGTCAATATAGCATTTTGTAGCGCAGAATTCCAGCTTTCCAAACTTTCAACCACGAAGGTTTGAAATTATGATTTCCATTACTGTCCGTACCAACCCAATTTTTCAATTTTGGTAGTAGCATACGATAGCTCAAATCTATTTACGAAATGTCATCATTTTAAACATTGCTCCACAAAATTTACTGAACGATGTATTTCAAAATTTGAATTATGGCAGCATAAAATGCGCGATTAGCAGCATAAAAAATGTTCAATTAGCAAATCGGCACTGGGATAAAGTAATAAAAAACCATGCCAATAACGGGCCAAAGAAGGAAATCATAATCGGTATAAGATTCTTTTCGAGAAACTTATTCTTTGGTACCGATAATCTAGCGATAAAAATGACCATTAACAATCGTCAAAACATTTTGGCGTTCTAACCGCATGCGTTTAAAGGACCAGTCCAGTAATTTACAACCATAAAAATAATTTATGGTTTTTGAAAAAATTGAATTTCAAAAGTGTTTCAAAAGGCAAAAACATTTTGATGGTAGGTGGAATCTAACTCTAGACAAATAAGTATAAATGGCCAACACACTACCAATAGACCATCGCGCAATTTTATCATGGTTGTTTATAATATTTTTAATCAAAAATTGAAATTCGATTTTTTCAAAAACTATAAATTATTTTTTATACGGTTTTTTGCATGTGATAGAGCAGCCAATGAACATTAAGAATACGAAGGAAATATTTATAAAGAAAATTTTAAGGTCATGTTTTCTTACTTTGAAATGTTGCAAGTGAAAATTTTTGTACGTCGAGCTTTCGGATTTTTATGAGATATTCCAATTTTACTAAAGTAAAGGAGCGGTTTGAACGCATTGTAGATAATTCAAAAATCTTGAAATTTTAGCGGATTATATTAAATATAAAGATTATGAAGTAGACGAAAAATCTTTTTTAGCAGCCGATATATAGCCGATCGAAGTTTGCCCGGATTTACATGGACCACTTTGTATATTGAGGCTCGAATTTATTCAAAATCTACAAAAACTTTACTAAAACCGAATTAGAGAACGCAATCTCGACGATGTTATTCGAAAAACACGATGGATAATTCTAAAAGTTTAGAAACCGTCGAATATCTTCAGGAAACATTAAGACATTATACAAGAAGAATCAAATGCACAGAGATCATAGAGCCATATGCAAATATGTGCAACAAAAATTGCGGAAAAATCATAATGGCCATTGGAATTGTATTATGGGTAATTTCAATTCGTGGATTGATTATGATGGCAATGATAACTATATATGGTTCGATCTAGATCACGGCGAGGCTGTTGAAATTTTTCGATCAATTTAATTTTTTATTATTCATTTTTATAATAATAAAAATTTATCAAGATTGTATTATCAAAGAATCAATAAATATCTCTAACTTAACACGGAGAGAACGGCTCCAGGGCCACTCGACCACTCAAGCCGGACAACTCAACCCACAGAAAACTCAACCCGGATAACTCAACCCATTTCTGGTGAATACAAAACAAGGAGAGAAACTAAACACTCGTAGTTTAAAAATAGGCAAAAGCTACAATTCATCTTCCACGTTAGGGTTGGATCCCGGATTTTGAGATCTCGAAATCCCCATATATTTCAATTTTTGCGTTCATCGAATTCCGGAAACGTCATGAACTGCTAAATACGGGATTGGAAGACGAAAAAAATCGAAATTTAGGGCGAATTCAATAAATCGGCCTAATCCCGATTTCCGAAATTTCGGGACCAGGCCTATTTTTTGAATTCATCCTATATTTCAATTTTTTTCGTCTTCCAACCCCGTATTTAGCAGTTCATGACGTTTCTGGGATTCGAAGAACGCAATAAGTTGAAATATATAGGGGATTTCGAGATCTCAAAATCCGGGATCCAACCCTACTCCACGTGTTAATATAAAACGAAAAAATTTATTATAATTAATAGCCCCGAGGCCGAGTGCCCTACGGCGCTCGAGGGGAAGTATGAGGAAGGCTGATATCGGCTGATCTCCTTAGAAAACGGACGACCTCTATAGAAAACGACCGATCATCGCAATTTTTTATGGTTCTGACATATGCGCATTCAATTCCTCACTCCGAAAACCTCCGAGTAAAAAATCAAACAATTTTGAATTAGATTTTAAAAATTTTGAAAATTGGTCCCTAAGGGTACCCCCCCCCCTCCGAAAAATTTTTTCCGGAGGGGATACCCAAAATTTAAAAAAAATGTTTTCTCATCATAGCAAACATTTCGGCATATGCCGCCCATTTGTGCTTTCATGCGCGCAGAGATAGCTGTCAGCGACAGACTATTACACAAACATTGGTACTATAAAGGTATTAATTTACAAGTTATTATTTAAAATTATTATATGACTATTTTACTCGAAGATGATATGTCAATGACGCGTTAACCTTATTCGGTAGTGGACTATTGCTATGCCATTCCATTCCTTCCACCATACAACGATAAAATCCTTCATATTGCTTTTTGACATTGGGTATAATTAAAGTGTTAGCACGTTTTTCAAAATTGGCTAAAACTTGAACTTTTTTTATTTGCTCGAAAATTATTACCTTCAATAAAACATGGTTCTTGCCATTTAACTTTTAAATCTGGTCCTCCATATACCGTACATGGTATCTGTGCCGTTTTAGTTTCGTTTACTTCTATAGTTTTAAAACATGGATTTTCCCAAAATTGCCATTGAACTTTTAAATCTGGTCCTCCATATACCGGACATGGCATTCTTGCCGTTTCAGTTTCGCTTACTTCTATAGTTTTTGCAATCTCGAAAGGTTCTGATTTATATGGAATCCATGCATCTTGGTCTTTGAAGTGGAAAAATGGTCTTACTAAATTATGAATGATTTTTAAGGTGCGATGATAACTCTTCCCCCCCCCTCACTCCATAGGCTTAGTTAGGGTAGATCCATAGACAACGAGATTGGCGGAAGACTGAAAAAGCATAAGGTTTCCCCGAATGTTTTGAAAAATTTGGAAAAAATCGTAAAATTTTTCAAAATGGGCCCCGAGATCCGAATCTAGCTCCGCCTATGACCCCTCATTTTGGAATTCACAGAGCACCGATCATCCGTTTTTGGTGGTCATAAGAGACTTTCTCGAGCTTTCTAATATTGCTTTAAACGGTTCGACTGCGCTTGACTTGAATTTATTTAGTGAAATTAACGCATGGGAAAATTTTAAAAAGTCATTTCGAGTCAACCCGAGATGTTCAAAAAATGCAAAACCTTGTCCGACGTTCAAAAACCCGTTGATTTTTTGAATTTTCTACCCTATCTCAAATACCCAAGATAATTTTAGTAGTAAATTTCAAAAAATCAACGCAAAATTGGGTTTTGAGCTTCGGGCAAGGTTTTGCATTTTTTGAGCATCACGGATTGACTCGAAATGACTTTAAAAAAATTTTTCATGCGTTAATTTCACTAAATAAATTCAAGTCGGAGCGCAGTCGAACTGTTTAACACTAGTACTAGGGATGTTTGAACTTTCGAGATATCGTCTCATAAGTTGAGTGAACATAAATTTTTGAGAATTTCGAACAAATGATTAGAATCTCCGAAGTTTTGAATGTCACAAACCGTAGAACAATTTTGGGGGGAATGATCATGTTCGGAATTTTTGGAGAGTGTGATTATCAATAAATTTTTATAAAGTTTACTATAAACAATTTGATCCCCTTCATGATCGAGGTGATTCTGTCTTTCAATATAGCATTGATAATTTCCAGTTTTTATGTCTTTTAATGGAGTGTTGGAAAAGTTCAAGATGGCTTTATGATTTTTGATAAATACGGTTTCGTTTAATTTATAAACGGTATCAACACCATTATCTTTATGAGTATACTGGGCAGATTTTAAAGGGTCTTCATTGAGCGCGCCACACCTAAAAAATATTGTGTTTAAATGATATTGTTAGACGTCCGAATGTGTTCTGTATATAGATTGGTGGCCGGATGGCTTGGAGGGTCCATCGGAGGTCGAAAATCGAACTTTCAAAACTTACTCCAAAAACGATTAGAAAAAAATGTTTTTCTGACCTAGAAACAGTTTTTTAAGTCGATTTAAAATCGAACTGGGTAAAATAAAGTCGAATTTGGACCCCCGAAAGTTCTATTTGTCTTAAGAAAAATGATGTCATTTTTGTAAAATGTTTTTAACCATGAAAATAAAGGTCTGCAGCCAAAGTTAATATATCAAAATTTGCGTCTTTTCATCCTCTATCAAATGCAAAAAGAGTTATCGAAAAAGATTTTAACCATAAAAAGTTACAACCATTTCTTTGAACCCAAAAATCACATTTTGGGCCCTAAAACGCTTCCTTGTCCCTAATTCAGGGAATGGGGTGGGTGTATTGAAGCGAAAATCAAACATTGTCGGATTTTTATGAGAAAACCGTCGATTCTTAGGGTTTTCTAGGCGGGAAATCGATTGCGCCATTCCCGAACCTTGAAAACGCTTCTTTGACCCTTATTCAGGGCAGAAATCTGTGTATTGAAGCGAAAATCAATTTATTTACGTAAATACGTTTTCTTTCCTTGAATTAGAGTCAAGAAAGCGTTTTCAAGGTTTAGGAATGCGCGCAATCGATTCCCCCACCTAGGAAAACCTAAGAATCGACGGTTCTCTCATAAAAATCTGAAAATGTTCGATTTTCGCTTCAATACATCCACCTCATTTCCTGAATCAGGGTCAAGGAAGCGTTTTCACATTTTGGGAGTGTGCTCAATCGATTTTCCGCATAAATTACCCCTAAAAATGATCATTTTAGAAAATTTTTTTGCAAAATAGTCCATAATTTATACGCCTTTTAAGCTTAAGTCTTGCTAAAAAAACTCAGCCTGCGCCTAAGTTTTTATCAGAGTTGTAAATACGTACAACTGAATTCTTATTAGCGTAAAAAACAAACCATAAAGAATCATTAGAACCAGCTTTAAGTGGATTTTTATTGGTGGAAAGTCCATTAGACGGACTTATAGTAACATGTTTTGGTCCTTCCATATCATGATCAATCTTATGTTTTATAGTTTTATAATTTCCTTGTGGTTTGTTAGGATTTTCACCTAAAATTTAACGTTTTTATACCATGACTTATCTAGGAGAAGGTGAGCATATTCCCCAAAAATTTCATTAAATGGGGTGCGGATCTGGGGTCAATCTCGGTCGAAAATTTTTTCCTTTCGACTCTTTAGGGGTAATTTTATGCGGAGAACACGAATCCGAATTCAGATTTTGGTTATGAAAGAAAAAAGTTTTCGACTGAGATTGACCCCAGAACTGCACCCCCTTTAAAAAAATGAGATTTTTTTACCTTGGTGCCCACACCTCAGACCTAAATGATCGTTACGGCTTTGTTATTATGTGTTCTTTAAAATCTAAACATACCGACTTGTAAGCATATAGTTTGAGATGCTGTCAAGTCAGTTTCCAAATCCCAAGCATGACACGTATAACATCCAGTATCGCCTAGACCAATAGATGAGAACACTAATGTTCCATTTTGATTCTTAGCACCATCAGGAAGATCATAATCTTTTATAGACCATTCAAATTGGATCGAGTCGTTAAATTTTTTAAAAGGGAGAACCCAGCATCGAATTTTAACGGATTCTCCTTGTATAAACGTTTGATTTGAGCATGGTTCAATTGCTAACGGTAAAGTGGGTGGAACTAAAAAATCAATTTTTTGAAATTTTTATACCTTTTTTAATTTGTTTAATCAACCTTTTTATAGTATCAGGCAAGGAAAAGTGTGGCATCGTGAGATTTTTTGCTTTTAAAAATTACTTGGTAGGTTACATATATATATGTAATGATACATAATTGTAATGACACATATAAAAAATAAAATAAGAAAAATCCCGATAGAAATTTTTTTTATCTGTGAATTTTCCCATAATTTTTCCCATATAGGTTTAGAATTGTATGATGTATAGCTAATCAATTCCAACTCTCTAAATTAATCATTTTTTAAATATTATTTCTTTCATAAAATGCCATGGCAAAATTTGTTTCGACTCCCAAAAATAGTTCGTTGAGACGACATTACTACGAGATCAGAATTAGGAGCAGTTATTCCAAGGGTCCCATGGTTCGGTGGTACTGGGCTTGTCTCAGGCACCCCTCAAGTCTGGTTTAAAACCCCTTTGAGGTCAAAAGATTTTGCCTAGTAGTAATATCTTCGAATGGCCAGAACTGTTGCTAGTTCTTTCAACCCAGATTATAGGGGACACAAAGTCCGAAGTAGCCTGTTCTCTAGAAAGCTCGAAATTACAGATTCCATTTTGTAGAACACAATTTTCATAGCATTTTTTGTTTTTACACTACCTCTGGAACATTTTTCCTCGCAGATATAATTGGGTTTGAAGTTAATTTGGACCCAAGTTTTCGTTTTAGTCGAGAAAATTTTTCTGTTTATCATCGCGCGATATTTGACAAAAAAGTTTCTCAGAAAAAAAGTTATTGAAACGAAAATATTTTCGACCTTTGTGAAAAAATTTTTTGCCAAAAATAGTGTTTTCTTTGATATTAAGGGGCCACCAAAAACACTTTTATTTGACATCTTTCGTTCAATATCCACCGAAAATTACGATAGTTTACTTTCAAACACGAACCAAATGCTCTAAACTATTAGTTTTTAAAAACAATGATTTTACTAGTTTCAAGGAATAATGTAAAAACAATGAATGCATAGAAAATTGTGTTCTACAAAATGGAATCATTGTTGAGGGGTCGAAAAAATTTTGCCATGGTCTTTTAACTTGCTCAGGTTTTAAAAGAGGTCTTTCAGGATTATATGAAATTTGACTTGTACTGTTTGGAAAAGAGTTTTGTCTCATAGGAGTTCCTGAATATCGATTTGCATAGTTAGGTACAGGAGTTATATAAGGATCGACACCATCAGGTTTTTCTTTGAGTTCATTCTGGGTTCGAAAGTTGTTGAAATTTTCATTTATAGCATTAAGTATGTGGGTGGAAACATAGCCAAAATCACGGGTTTTTAAATCTTGACAATAAACTCGGTCTACATTTCTAAAAAAAGCGTCCTAATTTTAATTGTAAAAAAGGGCGCGAAAAATTTTAGGAGTTGAGATAGGACATAGATGCACAAGAGGGGACTGTCCCCCTATGTCGTCGTATTGGGAGCAAAAATGCGAAAACATGTCGTACTTGGACAAGAGTCTCCCTACGTGTGTACTTATGGGATACCTAGCTTTTTTTGGATTTTGGGGAAGTGTCCTTTAAACACTGTTTCGCGTTGCCTGATTTGCAATAAAATTTGTTTATTGAAGCGAATCTTGCAAGTCAAGCAAAACTAACTATGAAAAATTTTTGTTTCTAGATTTGATTTTTTTCGATTTTGAGCGCTGAACCCACGATTCTAAAAAATCGAGATTTATAAACCTGCAAAGCTTTCTGTATAAATTATTCTGTACAATGCCGAAATTTCTTAGATTTTTGGAGAATCTCTAAAACTACTTACATATCATTTATAACCACAACACGATCATCTTTTTTAACCGATAAATATTCACTTCTATTGCCATCTACTCCAGAATTGTAATATGAGTTTGAATTAACAGTAACTTCAGATATAGATAACCGAAAATTAGACAGGCTGGTTTTAATATTTTCAAAATTTGGACGCTCCATAGGATCTATTTCCAAGCATTTTTGCATAAGGTTATAAATTTTAGGTGGACATGTATTTGGTCTTTTAAAAGCGTCACCATTTTTAATTATCTCTCGAAGCTAATTTTAAAAATTTATGTATCGTTTAACGACATACTTGTGCTAAGTTAATACGATCTTGAAAAAATTTTCTCATAACTGAAACAATGCCAAGTATACATTCGCCATAACTAAACATTTCAATCAGCATTATTCCATAAGACCATACATCGGATGAGGTGGACCATTTTCTAACTTTAATGCATTCAGGAGCAGTGCAACCAACTGGAATTTCTGGGTTCGATTGGACTTTATAATATTCTTCATCATCTTTAATGATACGTGCTAGCCCAAAATCCGCAATTTTGATTGTCTAGAATTTAATATTTTTAATATAAAAATTGAAGTCGGAAATTAATATATCGGGTTGTACCATAATTTTCGGACTTTTGCTATTTGAATGGAATCTTTACAAAAATGACTGAAGCTACTTCGGCTCTTAGACTCCTTCCCCCTCCCCGAGTAGAATAATCAGCCGATTTGGAGAACTTTTGAAATTTCGATTTTTTCAAAAGCCCAAAAATTATGGTACAACCCAATACTTTTTCGTCTATCATCAACAAAACATTTCTTGTGGCTAGATCACGATGGACAATTTTCTTTTGCGATAAATAATTCATCCCGCTTGCAGCTTGTTTAGCATAATCTATTAAAATGGTTACTAATAATTTCGGCTTCTTTTTATCAAGTAAGCGGTTTATTAATGGACCACCACCACAAAATTCTGTTACCTAAATTCGAGGATGCAAAAAATTCGGATTTTTGCAAACTTTAGTGCTGGATCCAAGACTCCTAGTTCCGGCTCCAGGATTTTGGTAAAAATTTTTTTTTCATTTTAAGTCGGAAAAATCTTAAAAGATCTGTGAAATTTAAAAATTATGTTGATGTTTCCTCATGGGATGATAAAAAAAAACTCACTATCCATACACGTTCTCCATCTATAACAATTCCATATAAGGTAACAATATTGTGATCACGAAGTTTGACCATATTATTGATCTCCGTTTGTATTTCAGAAAAGGTCTTTATTTTGTTTGAATCTTTTAAAGTTTTGCACGCACATTCAATGTTTTGTTGTTTCAACAGGCATTTCTTAACAATACCGAAATTTCCTTCCCCTAATGTTTCTCTGAAGTCTATCTAAACAAATACTTTTGTTTTGAAAAAAGTGTGTTAAAATAACCTCGTTTTTAGGAATTATGACAAGTGAGTTTTGATACGGTTCTATAGAGCTAGTAAAAGAAGTTTCCATCGTATAATATAAACCAAATATGCTACTAAAATGTTGGTGGCTCACAAAAAGTGCACTTTTCGTGATTTGTTATAAATTTTGGACTCAAAAATTTTTTCTAAAAATATCTCCTCTATGGATAACTTTATGCGGGCAATAGATTGCGCACATCCTCGAAGCTTGAAAATGTTTCTCGTACCCCTGATTCAGGGAAATTAAGGTGTGTCGAAGCGACAATGATAAAAAAATTCAGGTTTTAATCAGAAAACCGACTATCCAGCGGTTTTTCTATGAGAGAAATCGATTTCGCATATTCTCGAAACGTGAAAATGATTACTTGATACTGATTCAAGGAAAATCGGCATTTTGAAGATAATCGACGTATGCAACGCTAGAATGCAAATTTCGATCCGGAAGCGGGGCCAAGCAATCGTTTTCACATTTCAGGGATGTGTGCCATCGATTTCTAGCATAGAAACACCTAGGTAGTCAGTTTTTCGGTGAAAGACTGAATTTTTTATTATTATTTTCGCTTCAATAGACACCTTAGTTTCCCTAAATCAGTGTCAGAAAAGCATTTTCAAGCTTCGGAAATGCGTGCCTTCGATTCCCCGTATAAAATCAACGGTATTTATTTTTGCACTGAAAATATTTGTATTTGCAATGAAAATATTTGAATTTGTAATGAAAAAATTATTAACTTTTATTAGGCAGAACCTAAGCCTTAGCAAAAAAAATATAGAGAGAATAAAAATGACAGAATTAATAAATCAACGTTAACCACAAAGAAAAACGCGAGTTTTCTTTTGGTTGATGAAAAAGAGATTGTGTAAACAAATTATCGAATGTTTTGCTGTAATGACAGGGTGTATAAAAAACCAGAATTTGGGCAATTTTTTCATGTTTTTTCGGCCCGACAATTTTTTCAAAAATCCTAAAAATGGCCTATATAAGGATAATTTTATGCGAGAAATCGGCTGCGCGCATTCCCAAATCTTGAAAATGCTTCCCACATCTTGATTCAGGAAAATAAGTGTGTATATAAAAGCGAATGAAAAATACACATTTACACACTTTTTCCTAAATCAGGATCTAGGAAGCATTTTCAAGCTTTGGGAATGCGCGCAATCGATTTTCCGCATAAAATTGCCTCTATATGGATCATTTTAGGATTTTTGAAAAAAATTTTCGGATGGAAAAATGAAAAAAATCGCCCAAATTCCGGTTTTTTTATACACCCTGTAATTGTGATATGAGTCATCAAAAAGCTTTTCGTTTCTTTTCGTTTCTCTTCCAAAAAAAACATCAACAACACACGGCGTTCCAAAATGAGAAAAAAGTCTTCAAAAAACATAATCGTTTCAATACAAATTTGTATTGAAATTCAGGGAAGTTACACTGAATTTCTTATTGAAAAAATCAAGTTTGAATGATTTGGAAAACTCTATTTTTCAGCATCTCTATGATGGAGATCCAAAAAATGGAGTTTTCCAAATCATTCAAACTCGGCCCAAAACTAATTATAAAGCTCGGGCATGATCAAAAATGAAAAGTTATTGTATTTTTAAGTCAAAAGAGCCACAATTTAATGAAATTTTCCTGGAATTTGTGTTAAAAATGTTGAAAAGCGCAAATTCCCTGAATTTCAATACAAATTTGTATTGAAACGATTATGTTTGTTGAAGACTTTTTTCTCATTTTCGAATGCCGTGAACATAATTGCTTTTCTTTCCTCTCCTTTCCTTTTTAAACAATAAATATTCTTGTTAAAAAATAAATCTTTTTAAAAAACAAATGAAGACATTGCAAAATTAATTTTTTTATATAAATTGGAATTTTACCAAAATCGAAATTTAAAATGAGCAAGATATGACAAAAGGGTTCCAGTATTTTTTTTTGAAAGATAAATATTTTTTTTGTACTAAAAAACTCACTTTTTTGTACTAACTATTTTATATAGTTAGTACAAAAAAGTGTTATCTTTTTTATAGTAAGATAATAAGGTATTGGTAGACCAAGATATCACTAGCGATGAATATGGAATAAATTTATTCGCAACATTTCATCGTATAACGACTTCTTCAGGCTAAAAGAAACAATATAGTACATGGTGAAACAAAAATAATTAAAAATAATAAAAATCTTTTTTATATTTATTTTTTTTGAGACATTTTTTAGAAACACAAAATTCAAGACAAAATTTGATCACACAAATCTAGATGATAATTTTTTAGATAGCAATAATATTTAAAAAATGAACAGAATACAAAAACAATTTTTTGTATTGCAAAAAGAAATCGACTATAATTGGAATCGAACAATAGTTCATTATGCGATGGGCTGAAGCACAAACAAATGAGCTATGAACACATCGAATTCGTTGTACAACAAATTGCTTATGTATAATCCCTACAAAATTTGAAACTTTAAAGCTTATTTGCTCGAAAACGAAGCCTTGTTGGGTAAAAATTCGACTACTTTTAATTGACAAGTGGATATGCTCTAAAAAGTTAGCTCAAAAAAAATTTTTGAATATGGCAGTTCCTGAGGTCTCTTGTAAGAAAATTCCCGAAAAATTTCTTGGCAAACTGGAAGTCAAAAAAGCGAAAACTTTAAAAAATATCTTAAAGCAAAGGATTTGGTTGGTTTACGCGCAGCTGCTGTCTGAGGCAAGAACTGGCCCGAATTAAACACCGATGATGAATACATTATTGAAGAATAGAAGAGAAATAGAAATAAGAATAGAATATAACAGAAAGCCATCAATCGCCGAAAAAAGCGGGTTACAAACAATAGTTTGAACAGGTTCGCACACAAATTGAAAATTCTTTAGATTAGCGAAATTTGCCATAATTTTTATATATTCGGAAAATTCATGAAAAATGGAGCATTTTTTGTTTTTACAGTAAATTCTGAATCGTTATTGTTGTCGAGATAATCGCGTTTGAAGTTGGCGATTTTTGACCTCCTGTTTTAAATTTGAATTTGCCCCCAAGAATTTAAATTTCCCGCCAAGACCCTGATTAAAATTCTGGCGGCAAATTCAAATTTACAGGAGGTCAAAAATCGCCAACTTTAAACGCGATTATCTCGACAACGATAAAATTGATTCGAATTTTCGTTACTATTTCCACCTCAGGTTCGGGATTTCGAGACATCGTCTCTTAACTATTTTTTGTTGTCGAAATTATAAATCCTTATGTAAAACTTATAAAGAAAGCTATTTCTGAGACTCCTGAATTTTGTGTTTAGTTTTTTGTTACGTTTCAAAAATTCCCATGTGGAGTATAATTTTATGGGTATAACGATGTTTTTAAAGCTTTCGTAACTTAAAAAATTTTGTCTTGATGAGAAATAGAATAAAATAATTTTAACTTTTACATAAAATTAGGTGGAGCGATATTAACTTGGTGATGACTCGAATTAATAATGACTAACATAAAAGTTTCTTTCAATCATAATGACTAAAAAATAGAGGTCTTACAGTTATAAAAATTAACTACAATCAATCATCCTACAAATTAAATCAAAATAGGCCTATCTTCTCAATGTTTATCATTTATTTTTCGAATAGATATGCAACTTAAATAGGTTGAAATCCAACGACTCCCTTTATTTTTTAAGAAAAATTTTAAATTCCTAACAAACATGTATGAAATTTTTAGCACAGCACAATGATCCCATAGATTTTTTGATAGATTAAAGTTTGGTTTTAGTCATATGTTCTTTTGATAATAGTTGATTATTTTTAACAGCCACTCGAGCTTTTGACAAGTGTAAAAAATTTATAGTAGGATGAACTAGGGATGCTAGTCAACTGCGTTGAAAAAATCGACGCAGTTTGAACGAAGTTCTATCAATAAAAACATGACTAAGTGAGAAACATTCAATTTTTTGTTGGCAATATAAATTTTGAATAGTAAACGACTCGATTTTTTTGATTGCATCAAAAAATATTTAAATTTGCCGAGATATGGCTTTTTGAAAACGAAGATACATCGACTTCGTTTGAAATTTGAAACGAAGTCGATGTATCTTTGTTTTCAACAAGCCATATACAGTTGACTAGCATCCTAGGATGAACTACATTCTTCCTTTAATGTTACTATATAATTTGGTACTTATTAGCCAACTATCTGGCAACATTAACAGTGGTTCTAATGAAGATTACGATATTGCTGAAGATTTTAATAACGAGACAAATATCAATAGACATCGAAGTTTGAGTTTTACGCCAATCGTTTTAGGGTTTTGATAATCTACAACATTTCTTATAAAAAAAGTCTTTAGTGATCATTCTTCAAAGATAATCATGAAAATGTTATAGATGATCCAGGTAGATCCAATTCCTCGACCAAAGGACACTTATGTCAACTTCGATGAACTCTGGCACGTTGTCTCGGATCAAGTTCTGGGTTTCTTCTGCCTTGTGCGATGGGGCACCGTCTATTTATAATACCCAGTGCCACTGCCACTGTCCGTACGTCCTTCTTGCCCATGGGAACACTTTGGTGCATAAATTATATTTAAAAATCCCGCAAAAAGCATAAGGAATAGAATGGGTGCCGAACTTTTGCGCCACCCTGTTTTACAATCTTGTCTAACTTTACCTATTAAAAGTTAGACCAGATTGTAAAAAGATACCCGATGTGTGCAAATGTGATACTTCAGACCCATTTTTACCCAAGTCAAATTAATTTTTTCTTTTTTATATTAGTATTCAGTAACATTTATAGTTTAAAAATAGAAAAAGTTACAACTTGTCAAAAAGTTACAAAAATAGAAAAGTTACCTCCAAGTGTTAATATAAAGCAAAAACATTTATTATAATTAATAGACCCGAGGCCGAGCGCCCATTGGCGCTCGAGGGAAAGAAAAAGGAAGGCTGATATCGGCCGATCTACATAAAAAACTTATTTTTAGAGTCAACCTTCATCATTCCCTCCAATACACACCCACTCCTTTCCTGAATCAGGGTTACTCAATTTTTTATGTTCGGGCAAGCGCGCATTCAATTTCTCACACTGAAAATCTCCGAGTACAAAAAAATCAGAAAATTTTGACGTCGATTTAACAAATTTTGAAAATTGATTCCCAAGGGTATCCCCCCCCCCCCACTCCAAAAATTTTTCCGGAGGGGATACGCAAAAATTGTTTGAAAACATGTTTTCTCATCATAACAAACATTTTGGAATATGTGAGCCCATCTGTGCTTTTATGCGCGCAGAGATAACTGTCAGCAACACACTAACACACAAATTGGTCTATAAAGATATTAATTTACAAGTTATTATTTAAAATTATTATATGACTATACTACTCGGAGATTATATGTCAATGACGCGTTAACTTTATTCGACGTTGAACTATTGTTATCCCATTCCTTTCCTTCCACCATACAACGATAAAATCCTTCATATTGCTTTTTGACATTGGGTATAATTAAAGTGTTATATCGATTTTCAAATTTGGCTAAAACGTCAACTTTTTTTTATTTGGTCGAAAATTATTACCTTCAATAAAACATGGTTCTTGCCCAAATTGCCATTGAACTTTTAAATCTGGTCCTCTATATACCGGACATGGTATCCATGCCGTTTTAGTTTCGTTTACTTCTATATTTTTAAAACATGGATCTTCCCAAAATTGCCATTGAACTTTTAAATCTGGTCCTCCATATACCGGACATTGCATCCGTGCTGTTTGAGTTTCGTTTACTTTTATAGTTTTTGCAATCTCGAAAGGTTCTGATTCATACGGAATCCATGCATCTTGGTCTTTGAATTGGAAAAATGGTCTTACTAAATTTATGAATGATTTTTAAGGTGCGATGATAACTCTTCCCCCTCACTCCATAGGCTTAGTTAGGGTAGGTCCATAGACAACGAGATTGGCGGAAGGCTAAAAAGCATAAGGTTAAAAAAATTTGGAAAAAATCGTAAAATTTCTCAAAATGGGCCCCCGAGATCCGAATCTAGCTCCGCCTATGTCCCTTCATTTTGGAATTCACAGAGCACCGATCATCCGTTTTTAGCGGTCATAAGAGATACTTTCTTGATCTTTCTAATATTGCCTTAAACGGTTCGACTGCGCTCTGACTTGAATTTATTTAGTGAAATTAACGCATGGGAAGTTTTTAAAAGTTATTTCAAGTCAATCCGAGATGCTCCAAAAATACAAAACCTTGTCCGACGCTCAAAAATACGATTTTACGTTGATTTTTTGAATTTTCTACTATGTCTAAAATGTTCTAGATAATTTTTTCGGCCAACATTTTTATCTGGCCAATGTATTTCAACACAGAGAACATTTCTAGTGTGTTTTTGAAAAAATCCGAGAAATTTCAATTTTTGGGTCATTTTTAACGTGGCACTAGATAGAGGGGTCGAAAAATTTTTTCTCAGTTTTTTAAGACACAGTCTCTGTAAGAATCACCCATTGGTCCAAGGGTCGCGGGTCAAGGGTCAGGGATTTTTTTTGTGTCC
>JAQGBS010000863.1:0-18482 GCA_034698545.1 Acrobeloides obliquus | reverse complement strand
ATTTCCGGGCCAACAACGATTTATGAATTCACAATTGTTCCAAACGATGCGTCTTTTCATAGGGCGCAAACTTTGAGCGCATGTATAAAAAACTAGTGGAACTAGACTTTGTAAAATAATAGGAAGTCGTAAAAAAATAGCGGAAGTTTGGATTTTTAACAATGATTTCGTTTAAAGGATCAGTCTATACAAAAACCACTATTTCGATTTTTTTCTCATATGTTATTTTGTCGAATTTTCGCGTCGATATACAGCTTTTCCTAAATCCGATGAATTTTATAAATGTCAAATTCAGATTCCCCGTACATTTTTATCCCAAAAGGGGTAAAAATCGCATTTTTGCGACTTTTCGCTTCAATACACAGGTCTTCCCTGAATCAGGAAAGTGTTTTTTCGTTTCGAACATGTCAAATTCGGATTCTCCGTATGTTTTTACCCCTAGAAGGGTCACTTCCAAAAATTTTTCACGTGGGTGTCTCCTTCCCCTCCTATTATGTAGTAGCTCCGGGATGTTATAATGTCCTTTGAAAGAGGACAACCCCTCCTTTTGACACCTCTGAACCCTTCTTAAACTCTCCCTCAAAGTAGTTTTTTGTAGCAAAATTGGAGGAGATTCGAAATTTTAAAAACGAGCAATGCCATTCGACTCAGCGAAATTTTGATAGCAACAATTTAAACCCCTATTGTTTAACTCACAACTTTGCTGTCATATTCTAATGATGTTAAGTCGAATTAACTTGTAACTGGAGGATTTTATCCTGATAATGGTATTGCCCAAAATTCTATAGATAATGTAGGACTCACTAGTTGTACAAAATTTTTTGAAAATAAACAAATTGGCCATCAAGTTTCGAAACATCAAACGACCCAAACTAGATAATGACTTTGCCAATCAGCTTTTGTATTTGCTGAATAATTCTGAGCTAATGTTCACAATACATCGTTCTTTTGATCGACTTCTGATTGTTGTTCCTCAGGCCAATACCGAAACAGAATTTTGACTTGTTTTTTCATTCAAAAACTTGTTCGACCCAAAATAGGCATATGCAAAAATTTTCATGACAACCAAAAAATTTTAATTTCGGGCCGGGATTCGAACTCTAGACCTATAAGTGAAATCCTGTTACACTATCCACTCCGCTATGTGATTCTGTAGCCGTTGTGTATAATATATACCTCGTTTTACTTGTCCTATTGAGCTGAGTCTAATAGCATTACTTGGTTTTAAAATTTCGATTTTCCGTGAATTTTTGCTAAAATCCGCCGTGATTTGATAATCCACGAAGGAAGCTTTTCAAAATTACATCCTATTGTTGCCATCCTAAATCAATAAAAATACTCTCGATCCACTCTTTAATTACAAAAACGTTGTGCAAACACAGCGGAACCTCAAATGAACACAAAAATGATATACACAAATAAATTCTCATTTTTTCCTACTCCAATCGCAACAAGCGGGAATGCAACCCATTTCAATAATTTGTATTCTCTCGTTTCACGTTGAGCATGGGCGAGAATAGAAAGAAGAAGAAAAAGGAGTAGAAGATGGAATTGTTCTACTCGCCGGGAATCTATGAGACAAAACATCAACAGGTTTTCGTTTCATTATATGCGGGATGTGTGAAGTGATGTAAATGTTTGTGGTGGAAGAGGAAGAAAAAGACGTACAAATGAGACTTTAATTTAGTGGGACAGTGATTTTGATACGTTTGGAAAACAGCGCGACTCGAAATAGAACAAATGATGATGGAATTAAACGGAGCGTTTTTATCGTCTTTATTATTGATAAATACCCGAATTATTGATCATAAATTGCATGTTTAAACGTGTTATTTTAGGGGGAAGCAACTAGGTAAAACCTTCATCCGATTTTGGCCAAAAATGTCATTTTTTTTAAAGAAATTTTTGGTTGGGGAGGGCGGGGTTCGAACCAGCGTTCTTTGGCGCTCTATGATAAGTTGTCCTAGCGTCTTATCGTCTTACCAGGGGTACCAATTTTGTTTGCTCCGTGAACTTTTTGCAATTTTTGGGACCCGTTAAGGCCTTAATCCTTAACTAATGATGGGTCGAAATCAAAGTGGCGAAATTCGAAACAAAATCGATATGCAAAATACGCGAAAAATTAAACCAAAATATGCGAAAAATTAAATCGTGAAAAATTTATGCGAAATTCATGCACTATTATGATTTTTTGGAGTCGACCCAAAAATACTCTTCCTAAAAAATTCCTTGTTACGGCACTGCTGTCACTATGCCATGATTTTTTATCATTCAAAAAATTTCAACATGATATCCTTTTTGTTAAATAAAAGAAACAAACAATCGATATCCTTATTTAAAAATTTGCAAGAAACACGATCTTTTAAACAAAAATTTGTAAAAACTCGCACCTTGACTAACTTTTTGTATGAGAAGTTGTACATGTGAGATGTCTATTTCCTAGGTTCTTCAAGTTTTTTATTCACATTAAAAATACATAATAGCAATGTTTGCATAGTAAAAAAAGTAGGATGGAACTGGTTATAAGAGTTCAGCGTTCAGCTTACTGCCCAATCATATGATAAAGCATACAAAATATTTAAAAAATCAAAATAAAACTTAAATAAGGACATAGAAAGTAGGGTCAATACATAGTTAAAGGGAGTGCACGCCCAATACGCTTCTCGAAAAATTTTTCTCTCCAAATTGGCTGATTTTTGGTACTTGGGGGTTTTTTGAACATGGGGTAGGGGGTCATGAAAATTTTTTCGGAGCTCGGAACTTGCGCCAATTGATTTCTCGTGCCCGAAAACCCCCAAGTACCAAAAATCAGCCAATTTGGAGAAAAAATTTTTTCGAGAAGTGTACTGGGCGTGCACCCCCTTTAAAGAGGGGGGAGTGTACTTTATAGCCGGATCTCGAAAAAAATTTATTTTTACAAAAATGACCCTAGTAGAGGTAAAATCATGCAAAAAATCGATTGCGCGAAACGTGAAATGCTTCCTTGACCCTGATTCAGGGAAAAGATGTGTGTATTGAAGCAAAAATCGAAAAATTTTGAAATTTCTCCCTCAAAATCATATTTCTGGGGGTAATTTTATGCGGGGAATTGATTGCGCGCATTCCCGAAGCTTGAAAACGCTTCCCTGACCCTGATTCAGGGAAATAAGAGTGTGTATTGAAGTGAAAATCCAACATGTACTAATTTCGCTTCAATACACATATCTTTTTCCCTGAATCAGGGTCAAAGAAGCATTTTCACGCTTCGGGAATGCGCACAATCGATTTTTCGCAGGAAGCCGTCCGTCCGATCTGGCAAGTTAAGCAATGTTGGGCCCGCAGGTTTGATCCCACTAGGGCAAAAATTTTGATTTACAAAAAAATTTTCTTTGAGCAACAAATTTTTGCTCCATTCTTTGTAAGGAAAGTTTTTTTGCATATCGAAATTTTCGCCCTAGTGGGATCGAACCTGTGGGCTCAATGTTGCTTAACTTGCCAGATCAGACGGCCGCTTCCTTATCCACTTCGCCAAGTAACCGACATTTTTCGTAAAGCTAGCCATGAAAAACGTTATAATGTACGCCATGCCCTTCAAAATTTGATACCCGTACATACAAAAACTAACATTTTTTATGCTCAAACATTATTTAACACCAGGCGGTTTAATATAAAATTCAATCATAGAACTCAAATAAATTTTCAACTTCCAACCATCCTCTCGAATTTCTTCGAATTTATTGATTTCCTGACCCTTCTGGAACCCCAGATCCGTAAAAAATATGTCCAAATTCGGTTGATTCATCATCGAAAAAGAAATCTTCTCAAAAAGTGAACTAGGGTCTAGTGTCGCTCGAAATTTCTCCACCACGTCTTTAAAAAATCTTGTATGCCGTTGATTAAGCCGATGGAATATGAGTTGAACTTTTCTTGAAAATGGTAGGATGGTTAAATTCAAAAAGTTTTCCAAGTCCAAATAATCTATGCCATAATTTCCAAATGTACCAACTTCAAGTTTTTCTAGGATGGGCTTAGGAGTTTTTGACGCTTTTTTAACAGCTTGATGTTCAGAATCTGTGACGGTTAAGTTTTCTATATCTTCATAAATTCCGAATGAATAGTTGAGTATTCCTGGGTTGTTTGCAAGTTCTATAAATGGCCGATAAATTCCAAAACTTAGGATCATATTTTCGACTATAAGGTGGGATTCAAAGTAGGTCATAACTTCGGGAAAATATCGGAAGTCTTCAGCTGCATAGTAGATTTGGCATTTGTGGATAAAGAGACGACGGGCAGGAAAAGTAAAGTAGTATTCAAGGAATTCTAAGGCTCGGCTACCAGTCTAAAACCAGAAATCAGATGTCATACCCTTACCCATGGTTTTTGGCAAAAATTGGCGGAAACTCGAAATTTTAAAAACGAGTAATGCCATTGGACTCAGCTCAACGAGACGAGTAAAACAAGATATATATTGTACTCAACGGCTACTGAATCACATGGCCGAGTGGTTAGTGTGACAGGATTTCACTTATAGGTAAAGGGTTCGAATCCCAGCCAGAAAAGTTGCCCAAATTCCATGAAAATTTTTGCACATCTCTATTTTGGCCTCTAAAACATTTTGCAATCATTTTTGGCCATTAAACACTTGCTAGAACTGTATATTAATAGTGATTTTAACTTTTATAAAAACTACTTTACTATACAGCTCCAGCAAGTGTTTAATGGCTAACAAATGATTAAAAGTGTTTTAAAGGCCAAAATAAAGAAATGCAAAATTTTTCAAGGAATTTGAGCAACTTTAATTTCAGGCCGGGATTTGAACCCTCGACCTATAAATTACAAATTTGTCACACTAACCACTTGGCTATGGAATTCTGTAGCAGCGGTGTACAATATGGTACTCGTTTTACTCGTCTCGATGAGCCGAATCAAATGGCATTAACCGTTTTTAAAATTTCGCCCAATACCCATATTTTTCATTTTCGACCGCTGTGTGGCATAATACACCTACATTAATAGTAATTCCCAAATACTTCGTTTTTGAAAAATTCATAGCCTTTTTAATTTTATCTTCTGACATATCCCATCCGTTTTTGCAATCTTCTGAATATAGAATACCCATGCCTTCGTTGGTAATCCAAATTTGGTCGATTAACCTGAGGGGTAGATTTTCACCAAAATTTTCGAGAAATTTCCAAAAATCTCGACAAACAAGCTGGCATTTTTCCAATTCGCTTCTGGATAAGCATTGTAAGACATTTAAGAAAAGTTCATCCGGGATGTTTTTCATGATTGAGAATTGAAAAGAGGAGACTAAAAATGAAGAAAAATGCAAAAAAAATATGAAAATGCAAAAACTTTTGTATTTAAACTAGCGATCTTATGGGTAAAATGGCACTTGTTTTTTTGTCATACTGTTCTTTGACCGCTTGTTCTTTTCGACCGGTTGTTCTTTGTTCCCCGACTGGTTGTTCTTTTTCCTTAAACCGTTTGTTCCTGAAATGATCTGGTGTTCCGACCTGTTGTTCTTCTGTCAAAAATAATTTTTAGAAGAACAACAGATCGAGAAAAACGGGTAGGAACAACAGGTCGGCTATCATTAGATTTTGGAGAAAAAATTTCTACGCCATATGTCGCTAGTTCAATCCCCGCTGGAGCCTAATTGTTTTTGCAACATTTAAAAAGTGGAAAAATTGGATGATTTTTGGTAAAAATGGATAGGGTTCTATGCGAGGAACAGGAGTCTAACATTATTGTTTGGTGAAAAAATTTTGCGGGTTCCAAAAAAGGTGCAGGCTCATATCAAAAAGTATTGGTCAGGGCTGGGAATCAAATTTGTGCCATTTTTTGGAACTAGTAAAAATTTTTCTTATATATTTTTCCTCTTTTTAACGCATTGATTTACACTTTTTTCAATAGTTATAGAATAGAAGCTCAAAAATTGAATAAAAAATTATATTTTTCATAATAAATTTATTAAAAATATTAAGGCACAATATATAAACTAAAAAATGATAATGCGAAACAAACAAAATTGAGCAAATATAACATGTGCAATTCATAAAAAAATAAAAAATAAATCTTAAAGAATGAATTTTTTGGTATAAAAAATTCTCAAGTATACATAACAAGTTGTTAGATAATATTTAAAAAAAACTTATATTAAGATTAACGCCTACGAAAATCACCTAGCAACAAGAAGAAATAATTATTAGCAAGTATGAGATAAAATAAAATATGTAAAATTCGAAATTTTTTCAACTTTTTTTAAAGTCGTCAACGCGAGTCCTAAAAATTGAACTCTCAGGTGTATAAAAAACCGGAGTTTGGGCTATCATGTTTTTTCGACCCGAATTTTTTTTCTTCAAAAATCCTTTAAAAACCCATATAGGGATAATTTTATGAAGGAAATCAATTGCGCACATTTCCGGAGCGTGAAATGCTTTCAGATCCTGATTCAGTAAGTGTGTATCTAAAAATACAAATTTATACAATTACTTTTCTGAATCAGGATCTGGGAAGTATTTTCAAGCTTCGGGAATGCGCGCAATCGATTTCTCGCATAAACTTACGCTGTGTTATTTTTAGGATTTGGAGAAAAAAATTCGGATCGAAAAAACATGAAAAAATCGCCCAAATTCCAGTTTTTTTATACACTCTTTAAACAGTGCAGTGGCATGAAGATTTTGTTGGGTTGATCGAAAAGTTCTGCGACTTTTTGCATGAATTTTTGACTCGAAATTTGTTCTAAAAACGACTCCTATAGGAGTAATTTGATGCGGGGAATCGATTGCGTGCATTCCCGAAGTGTGAAAACACTTCATTGATCCTGGTTCAAAGAAAGTCGTGGGTGTATTGACGCGAAAATGATCTAAAATTCGAATTTTTGCTGGAAAACCGGCTGTATAGGGGGTTTTTTTGGGGAGTCGTTTGTGCGCATTTTCGAAGCATGAACAAATTTCCCTGCCACTGTTGTACCCCCCCCCCCCCCTCGCCGAGATTCGGAGAGTGGGGAGTTGTACACGTATGGTACGCAGTGACATAATTCTTTTGCTGAAATGGAGAATAAAATTTTTGTTAAACCAAGAATCGATATAAACAAAATTTGGACTTCTCAAATATATCGTTTATAAAATTTAGGGAAAAAATAACCCGTAACATAAAGAATTTAAAAAAAATTGAAATTGTCTTAAAATTTTGAATTTTTAAATTGAAAAAATTAGAAAAGATTTTACACGAATTTTATACTTTAAAAAAGTTTACGAGTTTTTTCAAAGCGAAAAAACGCTTCCCTGATCCAGGGAAGGTCTGTGTATTGAGGCGAAAAGTAAAAAAATACGATTTTTGCGACTTTTCGCTTCAATACAGACCTTTCTTGATTCAGAAAGCGCTTTTTCGCTTTAAAAATGTCAAATCCAGATTCCCCGCATGTTTTTACCTCTAGAGGGGTCATTTTCAGAAAAAAATTTTGAAAATTTTTTCACGTGGATGAACCCCAAAAATTTTATGGCAATTTCAAAATTAAAATTTTTTACACAATATGTATCATTCTTCTTCTTGTATCACTCTATCTTCATCTTCTTCTTGGATATGACTCTCTTCAGGCCTAAGCAAGTTCCTTCTTACGTTCCCATTCATATTTCTCGAAAACATGCCAAATTTCTGCGCATTCTTCTGTTGACTAGCCACTCCGCCATTGTTCCCACTTTTGATCACATTCTTGTTTCGATCGAATTGCTTCGTCACTCGGCTCAAAAATCCTTGTTTTGGAGATTTTACATCCTTCCCTGAATCAGGGTCTTTCTTCTCATTGTTTGGAATATTCCCATTTGGAGCTTTTTGGTGGTTCAAATTTTTGGAATTTTCTTCGTTTTTCTTCTGATTTTCACTCAATTCTATCAAAGGGGCGATACTGGGTCGTTGTTGGGTTCTTCCAACGGGATTTGGTTGGCCACCTTCGTAGTCGAAAAAGTGTCGGAATGTAAAGTCGAAAAATGCGGGATTGTAGGCTTTTTGAGAGGGAAGATTTCCGAAGATTTCTTCTGGTTTTACTTCAAATGTGTCGAAATTGGATGTGTCTTCGGCATGTTCGACTCTAGGAATGTATTCTGCACGAGTGTCACGGAGCTTGTTGAAGTCGATTCCCTAAAATTTTTTGGATTAAAGGACCAGTCTACTTTCTGGGACTGCAGGATCCTCGTTCTTTAGAAGGCCGGAAAAAAGCAAGCAAAGTTGAAAAAAATGATTAAAAATTGATTTTTTTGAAAATTTTCTCAATTTTTACCCATTTTTAATCAAAATTTTCAACTTTTTAGCTTAAAAAATACATCTTTATCAACAAAAATCGTCAAAAAATGCTATAAAAATGAATTTTTTTGCCAAAATCATTTTGCCCTTGTTTTAGTCACTTTTGTAAAGATTTACTTTGAACCAAGAATGAGACTTGATCTCGGCAGCTCCTCTTTGGCCAATTCTTCTATCTTTATCACAAATTAGTTTCATTATCATATCAACACAATTATCAGAAAGCCGATTTCTCATCGGTAGATTTAGTTCCAAACATTCTTTCCAGTGCACAATCTGAAATTTTGAAGAAAAAAATACAATAAATAAGATCTGATGAGGAGCTTAGATGGACTGGGAGATTTTTAAATCAACTTTTCATTTTTCTCTCTTGAACAATACCATTTTTCTCAAAAATTCGACAAAAAATGGCTAGTTTTTTCAAAAAATTATATTTTTAGCCATTTTTTCTGAAATTTATTTCCGACAATATCCATCATACCCTCACCCCATTCCTGTGGGATTAGCCATATTTTCTACTACCACTTTTACATGCATGTGGAATGGCCTGTACTAAAAGAATTGAATTTTTACTTTAAATTGCGTCTCCCTTGGATCTTCAGTATGTGACATAAATGGAGGCCTGCCATAAACCATTTCATATAAAATTACACCCACAGACCACCAGTCACATAGTTGAGTATGACCTGAATTTGTTTTTAAATATTAATTTTTGAAACTTAAAAAATTTACCGATTTTTAAAATAACTTCAGGAGCCATATAGTTACCAGTTCCCACGACAGAATGTGCTTGATTTCGCTTCTTTTTATGTCGGACGTCTAATAGTTTAAGATCATTATTTTTGGCCAAGTGTGGGGGGAGAGTGAAAGAGTCTTCTCTCAAATGAGATGGGCCAGCATTAGGGTCATCATCGTCATAGATTACATAGTGTCTAAAAATTATGCTTATGCTTTTACATGCTTAAAGGACTAGTCCACTCGGAAAAAAGGCTATGAAAAATAATATATTAGGAAAGTTCGTGAAAAATGAAGCATTTTTTATTTTTATTTCATGTTCTGAATTGTTGTAGTTTTTGAGAAAATTGCGTTTTGAAGTTTAGAGATTTTTGAAATCTGTGTATTACAAATAAAACATGAACACAGTGAAAATTCGTGCCTGAATCAATAAAAGTTGTGTATTGACGGGAAAATTCAAAATTTTTTTGGCAGTATTCGTAAATTGATGAAAAACGAAATTAAAAAAAAAATTTTGCGTCAATACTCAACATTTATTGATTCAAAACAAATTTTCACTGCATTCATGTTTTCGTTGTAATACTCAGATTTCAAAAATCGCCAACTAGTCAAGTGGTTAGGACGGCAGACAACAGCAATGAAATTTAGCGGGTTCAATCACAGGATGTCGAAATTTTTATTTTTAACGATAACCTAATTTTTACCTTTTATCATGCGTCCACCTTAATCCGGTACATAGACCAAAATCAGTCAATTTGATATGTCCATGTTTATCAATAAGGATGTTGTCCGGTTTAATATCTCGATGAATAAAACCCAAACTATGCACATAATCTATAGCACATGTCAACTCTGCTACATAAAACCTAAAATTGAATATTTTTTTGTTGAAAATTTCATAAAAGATGGAAATTGAAGGGAAATTTTGAAATTGCCAATCTATGCATTTTTAAAAACTAAATGAATGCCGAAGACAAAAAAGCACGGATGAAAAAAATGAGAACAAGATTCAAAACGGAGTCAAAATAAGTTATAATGGCTCAACCGGTAGAGTTACAGCTTTTCATTTGTAACGCAGGAATACTCCTTCAAATTTTCGGTATATTCTGTTATTTTAAACTATTCTGAGCAACATTCAAAAAAATTTTTTTAAATGTTGCTCAGAATAACTTAGTGTACCATAGCGGTTTTTTGTTGCTAAAATTGAAGAAAATTCGAAATTTTAAAAACGAGTCAGTTCATTCGACTCAGCTTTCCGAAACGAGTAGAACGAATATCATAACATGGATTTTTCATCCCGAGCCTATTGTCGAGTGACTAAAGTGACAGATTTGCATTTTATAGGTTAGGGTTTGAATCCCACTTCGAATTTAAAGTTGTCCAAATTCCATGAAAATTTTTGCATATCTTGACCTCTAGGCACAATTTTTTATATTGTGTGGGGTGCTGGTAGGGATAAGGCGAGAAAATTCCAAAAATCAAAATTATACTTACCTAGCCAATCTCTCGCTGAAAATCCCTTTGTTTATCAACAATTGCATCATATCACCCCCAGGAACATATTCCATAATAAAATACAAATTTTGAGAATCTTGGAATGAAAAATAAAGTTTCACTATCCATGGACTGTTCGCCTCGGCTAGGATATCTCTTTCGGCCTTGACATGAGCAGCTTGTTGTTTTTGTATAACATCTTCTTTTGATAGAGTTTTCATAGCATAAATTTGATCTGTGTCTTTCTAAAAATGAAAGTATAGGGGATTTCCCGCCAAGAGAAAATGAATTCATCACCCATAACGCTCGGTTTTCACTTTTCAAATTTTGTCAAAAGTATGGGGGAGGGGGGAATACCAAAATTTCATGACTCAACTATATTACCGCCCCCTATTCCTGAGGATCTAGCTACGCGACTGCCCAAAAAGGTCATTTTTCCTAAAAAACATAAGAGAGAACCTTATGTGTAGGGATTTTAAAAAAAATTTCGACCCACTAAGAGGCATCTTCCTCCCTGCCTACGCTACTGCTTCATTTCTCTCCACTCGTATCTACACCACTTGAGGGGTGGAGGGAAAATGATGTTGCAACTCCTACCTTTCTAACCAGCGTAACTTTCCCAAAAGCTCCAACACCAATATGCCTGATCATATAGAACATGTCCTTATTCATTTTTTGCCTCCGTAGCCTAATATACTTGGACTCCTTTTGTCTCAATAATTTTAACATTTGCTCTTTCATGCTATCGGCTAATCCAGCTTCTTCCATTTCTTTTATCAGCTAAAATTTACATTTTTTAAAGTCGTGGCAAATTTCTGACCACATAGCATACGTGGATAGGGGATCACAATAACGACCCCAAGCCGTGAGGATCCCGAAAAATGGGGATGAGTCGCGGCAAAGGGGGGGAGGGAGATGAAAGACAAAAATGTATTTTGGACCATCGCACGAGAAGGTTTTACAATTCCCCTCCCCCCCCCCCATCTATCTATGATCAGTCCACTCAGAAAAAATTCGAAATTTTTATTTACCTGCAATGCTCTTTGATTCCTTTCTTGATATTGTAGCAATATCCTTTCGATATGTTGCTCCATAAAAAATCTGAACATGCCAGCTTTGCAGGGTTTTACAAATTTTTCATAGCTTCGAGATTTTAGCCTCTTTCCGACCGATTCGGGTAGAGGAGAAACACATCTAACAGGCATATCTGGTTCTCTATCGCCTAAAAAAATTATGTCAGTTACTCCTAGTAGTCAAAAATTTAATAAATCAGAAGACAGCAATCAAAATTGATCACAATGGCGCAATCGGTAGTGCTTTGCACGGATTTTTTTTGACAAAAATTGGAGGAACTTCGAATTTCTTCCAATTTTTGCCAAAAATCTCGCCGTGTTCAGGTTTCCATTGAAAAGAAACTGTTGCTCATCCGACTGCGCTATTGGAATCGATTTTCATCGTTGCCGCTGAAACTTTTTCCATTTTTTACCTATACTCGAAGTAGGCGAATTCCTAGCAGTCACCAGCTGTTGCGACGGAGATGCAAATCCTGAAGACATTGGCGATACCCCAGCTGTGCCCGGTAAAGAATCCGACCCAGTGCTAACCAGAGAATCTCGTTGACCGATCATGCCGAGTTTCGTTCTGCCCGTTTTTCTCACAAGTTGATTTTCGTAATTTACAAGCCCAGATGAAGAGTAGTCATTATTGATGATGATACTTTGGACGCCAGTCATGCCAGCCGAGTTACCATGCACGGTACCTAGCTCAGAGCCAGTTTCAATATTTTTGACGTTGAGCTGGTATTGGTTGATGCGGGTGCCGTCGCGAGACTGAAATTGTAAAACTTATATATTTGTTAACGTTCCTCAAAATTTTTTTCCATTCTCTAAAAATTCCAAAATTTGGACTGTCCGGTATAAATGCCTAAGGCGCCATTTATACTTCCGTCGTGTCGCGACACGACAGTGCATTTTGTGTCGTACGGCAAAAATCGCGTCGTACGACACAGAATACACGTAGCGACACCACAGAAGTATAAATGGCGCCTAACAATTAGAAATTGCAAATTTATAGGACTGAGCCGGAAAGATCAAATTCTGGATTTTTTGGGAGAAGATTTTTTCCAGGGAACAAAAAATTTTTTCGGGGATTTTTCGAATCGGGTTTTAAAATGACTAAACTCTGTTTCATGGAGAGATTAAAAAAGAGTATGCATAGCCCAGTGGCTAGGACGTTAGCTCTTCATGTTATTGGTGCGGGTTGGACTCCCACTAGAGTCGAAAGTTTTAAATTATCGAATCATAAAAAGTGGTACTCGATCTTAAAACCCGAATTCGATTTTAAAATAAAATCAGACTCGGGGAAAAATTTGAGCCTTCGACACCCCTGGAACAGAGATTGACATTTTTAGGAATAAATAAATTTTTCCTGAGGGGTGTTTTTTATGAATTTTTCCACCATATTGAACTTACATTTGGAGTCGACTCCACATTGATCTGTAATAAAGTATCCAATTTTGGCGGTGCATTTAACCGAGTTCGAATAGTAGGAATATTATCTACACGACGGACCATTTGTAGCGGAGGTTTTAGCCTATAAAAAAATTTTGTTATGCAAATTGAGAAATTGTTGACAAATATTTTTTGCTGATAAAAATTAAGTGGAGAACAATGATGACTATAAAATTTGGAGCTATAAAACACCAAGTATTAAAAGCACATCGTAAAATGTGAAAACCGGAAAACTAGGATTAAATTTTAGGGTTTAATGGGTATAGTTCGTAGACTGACGTGCCTTCGGCGCTCAAATTTTCTCGTCAAAACTCGATTTCTGACAAATATGATATTATGTCAAAAATTCGATTTTTTGCACCAAATTCGATTTTTTTGTCCAAAATTCGATTTTTGGCACTATAACTTTTCGTACAATTGTGATTCGTACGAATTTTCGTACAGGTACTTAACGGATTTTATGATAATCAGCAACGAAAAGTACGTGTACGAAATATTTGTACAAAAAGTCCTGTCCGAAAAGTTCGTACGAAAAATATTTGTACGAAAAGTGTGTTGTACGAAAATTTCCGTATGAAACGTGACGTACGAAAGGTGAATGTATGAAAAGTACCGTACGAAAAGTGTTTGTACGAAAAGTCCGTACGAACCACAATTGTACGAAAAGTTATAGTGCCCGATTTTTGGCACCAAATTCGATTTTTGACTGAAATTCTATTTTTTACCAAAATCAATTTTTGGTTAAAAATTCCCCATCAAAAATTTCTTTTTTTAATTATTTTGGTAAAATTAAAAATTTTGAAAAAATAGCCCAAAATAGCAAAAAACTCATTTTTTGGGCAACTCCGTAAAATAATTTACCTATCATTCCCATTCTTCTCAATAGTTATCACAGTTGACGTCGGAGGCATTCTTGGTGGCAAAGCCGCATTTCCCATCGGAACCCTACTCGTGGATGGAACTGATACCCCACCATCTGTGGGCTCTTTCAAAGTGATATGTGCATGAGATCTTTGATAGTCATTCTGTATAACCGGTGTAACACTAGCCTTCTGTCTCTGTTGTTGAAGCTGTTGACGGATTTGTTGTGGACTAGGCGTCCTAAAAATTGATTTTGAAGCGAAATTTAAAAATTTAATTTTGCTCCAAATTTAAAAAAATTAAAAGACCAATCAATGGTAGTGATTCAAATTTACTTTAAAAAACAAAAATGCTAATTTTCATGAAATTTCATAATACCATCAAAATGTCAACTTTTTTTCGAATTAATTGGTCTTTAGGGTCAGCACAGGTTTGCACATTCTATCGTACGACGGCCCCACAAGCTATCGTACGAAGTCATCGTACGATCGTAAAATTAACGTAAAAGTATGATGAAATCGCCACAAGCTGTCGTACGATCGTACGACTCAGTACGATGGCATAGTACGAAATTTCGTCGTACTCATACAATAGCTTGTGGCCATTTCGTCCGTCGTACGAGTGTGTTTTACACTCGTACGATAGCTTGTGCCGACCCTAAAAATTTTTAAAAATTGCCCAAATTTTTTGCACCTACCGAAAATTTTGCTGCAACCCAAGCCCACCATTATATCCAGGATATGCCGGAGTTTCAGGCAGCTGGATTTTGCCGGTTGGGCTTTCTGACCGGCTACTATTACAACTATCGTCTGTGGCATGTCCAGGTCCAGATCCAACTCCGACTTGGAATGTTGTGGATGGTAACATATTACCCATATGATTATAGGTTGAATTTTGTACTAGGGGAGCAGATTTCGTATAAGTTAGATTGTTTTGCCCATTCATGGGGTTGTAGCCGGGTAGAGTTGGTGGTCCATATTTCGATAAAGATTGTCCAATTTGAGGAGAGGGTATCCAGGTTGTGGTTCGAGATGGGGCTAAAAAAAAATTATACGTTTTTATAGCTGGTTTAAAGTGTGGAAGCGTGGTCAAGTGGCTAGTAACTCGGTCTTAAATTTTCTAGACAGGGTCAGGGAAGCGTTTTCGAGACTTAGCTATGTGCACACAAACCCGCCGCTGGTGAGATCAAACCCAGTCCTATAAAATTAAAGGCCGGTTTCCTAGCCACTTGTCTATGGGGTAGATTTTTCTCCCTGCGGAAAAAATCTTACCCGATGGAACACTATTCGTTGGCTTCACCATTGGATAAAACGTCGTCCCCATACTTGTTGGAACTTGATTGTAAACCGAATTTGCCATTTTCCCTGAATCAGGGTAAAGTTGACCCGCGTGTCCATTTTGATTATACCCATTTATACTATAAGTAGTAGTTAATGGAACATGACCATTTGGAGGAGGTTGGGGTGCTTGTTTAGTAGGGTTATTGAGCGACTAAAAAAAATTTAAAAATTAAATTTTTTATAAGGGGATAAAAATTGATACCTCTTTTATTGTACTAAGTATTTTATAGGCATCATGGATACTTTTGAAGTTTACCAACTTTAGTGCATAATAAGCGGATTGCTAAAAAATGGATTTTTTAAAATTTAAATTTTTTGCATTGCATTTTTTGGGTTAAAGGACTAGTTCACACAAGTGCAAAATAAAGATCAATATTATCATAATGGCGCAATCGGTAGCGATGTAGCATTTCATTTTCAAGGGTAGAGTTCGAATACCAGATGCGTCAAAAAGTTTTTTAAATTTTTAAAAAATTTTTCTACCCTTGAAAATAAAATGCTACATCGCTACCGATTGCGCTATTATGATCAATATTAATCTTTATTACTTTTTTCATTTTTATCTTTTTTGTTTGGTTTATTTTTTTAATTTACCTGATCAAAACCCAAGTCGGTCAAAGCTTTGATCATACTAAGCTTGCCATAATCTTCTTCAATAACTCCATTTAACATACCGCTTCCGAACCCTGAATCAGTACCGCCGGCTGGAAATTGAGTGGAGTTTTGAGTGATGGAACCGTTTGTCGCCGGTAACACTTCTATAGTTGTTGATTGTGCAAACGGTTTTAAAGAATCTCGAATTTGCTCGAGCTTGTCTTTATGGTGTCCGGGAGTCTAAATTTATGTGTATAAAAGTTAAAAATTTAGTTTTATATCAAAAGGGTGGCTTTTGACTTCAACATTCATTATACAAAAATTTCGAGATTTTCAGCCCGACCCTTTTTTTGTCCCAAAAACGAGTCGGGCTAAAAATCTCGAAATCTAAAGGGACAAAAAGAAAATATTTTTATCCTAAAAATCGGCAAAAAGGACAGGAGTTTCCTTTTTGCACTTTTCAATTTTCCTAGATTTTTTTATAAAGAATTTTGAAACAAAAAGACACGTTGTTTGTACAACTCTAGAAAAAGTAACAGATTTTTTTATTGAAAAAAGAGGGAAAATTTATACAGTTTTAGTGAAAAATCGTAAGTGACCCGACAGGAGTCACTTATGAGACGATCTCGAGAACGCTAGATTCTTGAGATCCTTAAGATTTTTTCGGCCTTCAGCCAATTTCAGGTGGAAGTCCACTGACCCTTTGCCCCTAGCTGTTGTATTTTTTACAAAATTTTCGACCTTCCTATGGTTTTTCTATACGATGAACAAGAATCCGCCGTTCTCATTTGTCCAAGACTTCGGGAATATAGTCAAAGATTGCTTCCAAAAAGCAGACCTTTTTGGGGTATGCCCTTCGTAGGGGTACCTTCCAGTAGTCAAAATCAAAAAATTCCTTCAGATTCGAATTCCTCATGCCAAAAATCCCCGAATACAAAAAATCAGCTGATTTGGAGAACTTTTTGAAATTTCGAATTTTTACCCCCTTTGGAGTAAAACAATGGTACCCCTACGATGGGGATACCCCCAAAAAGTATACTTTTGAAAACCATTTTTGAGTATAATCCCAAGATCTGTGACAAAAAAGAACGGCGGATTCTTGTTTAGCGCATAGACAAACCATAGAAAGATCGAAATTTTCATAAAAAAATCGACTTTTATAGGCAAATATAAACATTTTTTAAAAAGGTCAAATCTTCGAAAGCCCAATTTTTTGAAACAGCCTGGATATTGACACGAAAACATGGCTCATTCTCAAAAAGACTAATCGGATCGTAATCACATACATTCTTGCCTAATATTGAAACAAATTTTTTGTCGAAAACGAATTTCTGGATTGAGATTTAGTAGAATAAAGATAGGTGGGATACTTTCCGAACAACCCAATATATTGGTTTATGTATTACAACGAAAACTTGATATTTTCATTTCTCCGAATCAATATAAAAGTTGTGTATTGAAACAATTGATTAAATATTACAAAATTCAAATTTTTTCTTTTTTTGCAAAAAAGTTTTTCTCCACTTGCTTCTGAATCATCAAAAAATTTTTTGATACTACTACAATTAGAGATCCCACTTAACGTGCTTTTTTTCAAAAATTTTTTTTCTTTGTAATGACCTCTCTAGGAGTAACTTTATGTGGGAAATCGATTGCGTGCATTGACAAAACATGAAAACAAGTTTTTTCGGGAAATTCTTCAACACACAACATTCAAACAGACATAACAAAGTAATTCACAACCTCTTTAGGGTCGCATTTTTAACAAGAATCACATATGAAGTATATAATGCTTATGAAGTATAAAAGGCTCGTTTTCCGAAAGAAAAACTCGTTTTCATGTTTTGTCAATGCGCACAATCGATTTCTCGCATAAAGTTACCCCTAGAGAGGTCATTTCCAAAGAAAAAAAAGCTAAGAAATTTAAAAAAAATCACTTTAAAGGACCAGTCCAGTAATTTACAACGATATGAAAAAATGATATATCCGAAAAAATCATGAAAAATGGAGCATTTTTTGTTTTTACAGCATGTTCTGAATCGTTGTAGTTTTCGAAATAATTGCGTTTGAATTTGTTACAAGCTCTTTGCTGTAATACACAAACTTTGCGGAAAAATCGATTTTTGCGTCAATTTTATAAATTTTCATAAAATGAACATTAGCAATTTTTTATAGCTAAATGAGAAGAAAAAAAATGACACCAAAATTATCCAATTTGAACATTGTTTTGGGTTATTGAAACGAAAACATGAATCAGAATTTTCGTTTCAATAACCCCAAACACAATTTTTTCAAACGCAATTATCTCGAAAACTACAACGATTCAGAACATCCCGTAAAAACAAAAAATGCTCCATTTTTCATCATCTTTCCGAATATATTATTTTTTCATATGGTTGTAAATTACTGGACTAGTCCTTTAAGTGCCGCTAATCCTTGTTAGTACAATTTTTTCACCATTTGCTCCTGCACCACTAGCGCCGAACTTTTTATCTTGTTAAAAATTGCCTAACTATGCGATCTTTGTTTTCTCTTTCCATTTTTCAAATCCCAAAATTCGAAATTTTTTATTCATTCGAACCCTCAGGGCCGGATCACATGAAAAGAACGATTTTTCGGCGGGTATTTTCACTAGATTATCGATTGGAAATCGGCTTATCAGTCGATG
>JAQGBS010000862.1:0-18482 GCA_034698545.1 Acrobeloides obliquus | reverse complement strand
ATTAGTTGTCTCAAGAAAAGAACATCTTCGGAAAATTCTCCGTTTATAACACCAGTTTCTCTTTCAAGTGATAACTATATTTTTTTTTGACAAAAATGAAAACGAATCCAACCTGCGTTATATAAAACCCTCGCAATTCCAAAAATTCCAATATAGCTTTCAATATATCCCTTTCAGCAAGGGAGAATGCTATGTTCGTAGTTGCAACAGTCATAGTTAGATTTTTCTACTCATAATAAAAGCTTTATCCTAAAAACAAATTCTTAAAACAATAACAAAAAATTATATACCCATATAAAAAAATAAAAATTGATCAATCTTCTCCACAAAATCCATCTAGTAAATTCTTAAGATAATGTCAAAAATGGATCCACTCATCCACTTTTCGGCGAAACAGACCTTTTATTTCTTCCATGTTCTATCGACAATCATTTAATTGGCGCCGGGCCAAAACCGCACACTAGATGAGAAGATTTGAAGGACTTACGGACAAACGCGCTCTATTTAGATGAAAAAGCGGAAAGAAGAAGTATGAAGGAAAGAGAAAAGAAAATCCATCCGTCCGCAAATGTCACAGCGCAGGAAAATAGAGATTTAATCAAAATAAACTCTTTCACTTTTAGTTCACCATGGGATTCGTGGAGTTTTATATACAGCTGTAAAAAGTTGCATTTGAAAAAAAACTTTACACCTAAAAATACACCATTCTGGCCGGTTAAAAATTGACCGGTTAATGTCCGACAGATTTCGGGTCGGTAGGTGGGATTGTTATTTTTTCATGGGTGTATTTTCTTGCTGAATTTTCAGAAGAAGAAGAATGGAACACTCACCCTAACTGAAACAATTGTTCACATTAGAAAATTTAAAAAAATTATATAGTCTCAAAGTATTTGTATCATCTAATCAGTTGCATAGCTAGTGGTAGTTTCTTTCGGTTTCGACTTTTTAGGTTTCGGTTTTGACCTTTTTCGGTTTCGACTTTTTTCGGTTTTACAGGATGAGTAAAAAAAGTGCATTTTTGTGATTTTTGGGCCCGCAAAATTTTTCTGGCGAACATTTTCTGATAGTTTTTAGAAAAAGTTGAAAATTTTTGAAAAAATTTTCAACTTTTTCTAAAAACTATCAGAAAATGTTCGCCATAGCCAAAAACGGTGGAAAATGTCAAAATTTCGACAAAAGAAGTCAAATAAAGGTGTTTTTGGTGGCCCTTAATTTCAAAGAAAACGCTATTTTTGGCATTTTTTGGCTTTTCAGGATTGATTAGCTCAACGGGGTGTAACCATAATCAGCTAATTCCACAAAAAATAAAGGCAAACCAGGGATGCTCTACAAGAATATGGACATTTTTTTTAAAAGTCGCACCATCAATTGGTGACCTTTCCTTGTTAGGCTTAACCCTAGGCTTATGCCTTAGACTGACTTAGATTTAGTCTCATACCTTAGGCTTAAGCCTTAGATTTACGCCTTAGGCTTATGTCTGAGATATAATCTTAGGGGTATATTATATTTTTTGGGTAAATCGAAAATTATCCATGATAAAACATAATTTATCAATAGCATCCCGGTTCCGCCGTGAAGTGTCTTCTGAAAGATCTCATGTCCCTTATTAAGAATCAGCAGTTTTCGAGAAAAAAATTGTCTAGGAGTGGTTACAGCTAAATCTTTGTAGGGGTATCTTAGGAAAAATCTTACTTTTTTAATATGTTATAACTTAACGAGGAAATGGTTTTGCGACAACATCTACCACTCACTGGAAAGGGCTCGAGTTGCGCTACAAACTTTTCGTATACAACATGTGAAGTTTTCGCTTTGTTAAAAAGTTATTGACTAATCTTTAACGATTTTTCGTATTTTTAAACGTAGTATTTGACAAAGTTTGGTCCATATCTCCGGAAACAAGCATTCCTGACAAAAGTGATCTTCCCAAAATTTCTAGGGCTTCATCCCACCTTTCGTTTGGTATATGGATCATGGTGTCTTTCTTTAATTTTCCATCCTTATGGCACAATTTTATTGCCATAATTTTTTTGGAATTAACTTTTTGCCTATCTGACTTCATGCAATGCCAAAAATCGAGTCTTTTTAGTATTTTGAGCATATCTCAGCGTAGGAATTGAATCAGAAAATGGTTAACCACTCATCGAAAAGCTCGTAATCTGCGCTACATTTTAGTATATCAGCTTGACATATTTTATGCAAATTTCGTTGAATTATGAACCATTCCTTACCCTTGACCTTAAACTTCAAACTTATCTATTTAAAGACGCCTAATTTTGAATTTATAGGCTTGTATAAGAAATTTTGATAGAATAAAAAATTTTGTCCGCATGGATTGTTAAAAGGTTGTCTTCAATAAAACAGGTAAATGTTCGAATTTTCTCCCTCCTGGTGGTGTCGTTGTGACTTTAGCGGCACGCCATATAGCTTCAATGGGCCAATTTCTGAGTTCAACAGCGCTGTTCAATTTGGACAGCGCTGATCAAATTGAACAGCGCTGCCCAAACTGAACAGCGCTGTGACAGCACTGTTACAGTGCTGTAACAGCGCTGTGACAGCGCTGTGACAGCGCTGTCCAAACTGAACAGCGCTGTAACAACGCTGTAGCAGCGCTGTTCAATTTGATCAGCGCTGTAACAACGCTGTAACAGCGCTGTCCAAACTGAACAGCGCTGTTGAACTCGGAAATTGGCCCAATATGTTGGGTATTGCTATAAGATCTCAAAAATAAGAATTTTTATATAAAATAACCCTTGTAGCACTGAAAACGAAGCCAAACTGACCAAAGTTGAAGGTTCTGTCAATAAGTAGCCCATGACCCCCTAGAGGTGTCATTTCCAGAAAAAAATTTTCACATGGGTGGCCCCCTCCCCCTATGTGTTAGTAGCTCCGAAATTTTTACCTGTAAAACAGATCGGCCCCACGTATAAGACTATGATCAGGCAAAGTTAGACTTTTTTGACATGCTTGAACGCAGCCTAATCGAAATGTCACAAAATTTTCGAAAGGTATAGTTTTTTGGCAACGCGGCGAAAGTTGTCGTGGCGAACGTGAAACGTGGCAAAAGTTATAGCGTCAGGCTTGAGAAAAAGTTGTGAAAAGAAATTTAAAACGAAAAAAATTTTTTCTCCGAACAAAAATGCAAATTAAGTTTAAATTTTTGTATATTGAAACGAAAACCCTCATGAATTTAATTTTATTTTGCATTTTGATCGGAGAAAATAATTTTTTACGCAAACTTAAATTAGCAAAGTTGTACAGCGTAAAATTGCCCGAATCGAAAACATTTTTTTCCATTAGTCTATATCTTCTCAAAACATCCGAGCTTTTCCATGTCGGCCTTTCCCATGCCGACAGGACATTCCAGGTTTTTTCTCGCACTGTACAACGCAAGTTCGCTCAAACGACTAACAATTGTTAGTCGTTTGAGCGAAGATCAAATTTTGCAACAAAAAAGATTTCAACTTTATTTCATATTTCGTACAACTTTCAAATTTTTCTTATAATTCTTATGAGATTTCTTCGTTTGTGCGAGCTTGTACACCGCCATCCTCTTCTTTTCAACCAACGTTAGATTTATATTTGGAAGATTGACAAGACCGCAAGCCACACTTTCGGCGTCACATGCCCCTTGTTGACATAGAGCCAATCCATATTGAGAATGTTGCGGATCACAATCTGCATCTTTCCAAACAAGATTGTTTCCATCTTCCGAAAGATCAGCGATGGCGCATTTTCCAAGATTCATCGGGTATCCGGGACCCCAGTTGAAATAAGAAGACTAAAAAGGGTCCTTTTTTCAAAAGAAAAATGTCCTACCGAGAACTCTGTCATGTTGTCATCATACCAGACCCAGTTTCCCTTCGAGTCTTGGTGCAATCCGATGTAATAGGGAGGATTATAGAAGTTGGAGTATTCCCAAATGGTTTGGATAAAGTTTTCTTCGCCTTGGGATAGAATTGCAAGTGGCGTCAGGCTGTCAGCGGTGCACAATTCTGTGTAGTTATCAGGCAATTCCTGTTCGTCTACTTCGGCAAGGGCCATGCACTGGGCATATCGGCTGTAGCGGTTTTGGGATTTGTCCATTAGGACAAGGGGGATTCCATCGCCGAATTTGCAGTAACAATTGGCTAAATTTTTATTGTTTAATAGAAATTCGAATATTTAGACAGGATTTCGTAATTTGTCTAAGGCATCAATCTAAGACATAAGTCTACAGCATAAGACTAATTCTAAGGCATAAACCTAAGGCATAAGACTAATCCTAAGGCATAGTTCTAACTCATAAGTATAAGTCATATGCCAGAAATTAAGACAACATCGGCTGAATAAGTCTACTGCCAAAGGCTTAGACATCATCTCTTTTTTAACTATCCAAATTCGATGCAAAAACAACGTATGCAGTAGGCCTATCAATATCCAAATCGGCAGTTGGAAACGAACAATTGGTAAAATATGGATCTATACATTTAACTTGTTGCTCGAAAGCGCTAAAAACTTTTTTTTAAATCCAAAACTCCTTCTTACTTATATAAATTCGCTTCCGCCGTATTCGACACTTGAATCTTGTTCAAAACTTGACTCAAGTCGCTAAGACTGTTGATATCCGTGAAATTGGCTACAATTCTAGCTTCACGATCATATGTAATCACCGCTACTCGAGTATTGTGATCGCCGGCGGAGATATTCGCCCGATTTCCGATGGTGAATTTGGACATGACTAGGGCAGCAATGGTCGAGACCTTTCGAAGATTTCCATTTCCCATGTTGGAACTAGTATCAATGAGAAGGACGACATCTACCCAAGCAGCAGAGGCGTTGGTGGAACATTCTGGGCTTGCCGACAAGTCATGATTGGCTAAAAGAAATCTCTTTCGAGGGGTCTATCCCCAATTTCCTTACCTGGTCGATCTAGCATAGGCAAAGCCCAAGAAGAGACGACAATCAATGAAACAATAGCAACCAACTTAGACAACATTTTATTCTGTCGATAGAACAGGTCAAAATCGATTTGTTTTTATATGTTTTGATTGTATGTAAAATGACAAATTTTTCTTTGTTTTTTTTCGGATTATATGTTTTATGGTATTTAAAGTGACAAATTTTTCGGATACTAATCCGGAGTCGAACCCTCATCTCAAAATTAAACGGATCATCTCACACATAATTTTTTTACTAGGATTAACTCTTATCATCTAATGTGTGATTCTTTGATGTTCCCAGAAGATGCACATTAATATTTTTATGCTTAATCAGAGGACAAAATATAACAAACTCTTCTTAAGAATCATAGTTTTTTAAAGAACTTTGGATTTTTCATGAGCTAGAATACGCATTGAATGAATTTGAGTTAGAGTATGAATTTTTTATACAGTACAACTGATAGCAGATCAAATGGTCGTTTTTGTGCCCAGTATGAAGTTCAAACAAGTTTTTTGAAGATTTTGATGATATTTGATGTGATTTCATTAGTATGACTTGACTTTCTAAAAGATCAATGCTTTTCGTGTCAGATTTTTTATATAACGTTAAACATCGGTTTATGCCTAAGGTTTATATTATAGGCATTAGAACATGTCTTAGGCATATAGGCTTAGAACATAGACTTATATCTTAGTCTTATGCCTTAGATTTAGTCTTACGCATTATCTTAAGCCTAGAATGTCTTAGTTAAAAAGTTTTATACCTTAGGCTTATGCCTTAGACTTATGCCTTACAAGGGAAATGAAGGAAGTGTTTTTGCGAATCTATCCAAAAGTTATATATCATTTTAATGTACTCATTGAGTAGGTTCCAAAAAAGTATTCCAATAAAATCGAACAAACGGAGAATGTCAAGTCCTGGGGGTTTTTATGCCAAAAATAGCGTTCTCATTGAAATCAAGGGCCTTTAAAAACACCTTTATTTGATTCTTCTTCTACGAGGACTTATCCTTAAGACACGGTCTCTGTAAGGATCACCGGATCGACGGGCCAAGAGTCAAGGAATTTTTTTGGTTCCAATAAAATCGATAGGATATTGGTCCTTGATCACTGAATCGAAAGAAAAAAATTCTGAAACATCACCCCTGTGGAGCTGTGGATCCTGTGGGGGGTAGGGGAGTCAAAAAATCAACTTTTCAGGATCAACTCCGATTCGGATAAAACCGACGCTAATCGATTCCCCGACCCCGATTTGGGACCAAAAGTGCAAGAATCGACGGTTGGCGACCTCAAGAAGGCACTTTTATACTCGAAAAACCGATTTTTGACCCTCTCAAATGTCACAAAAAATGCGCTATCTCCTAAACTATATTGTAGTATTTTCTAATTTTTTGCACAAACATAGATCTAAACGAGCCTGATATGTAAGAAATAAAATCGAAAAATTTTGAAATCCGCCACAGGTACTTTTTTTGACAACAAGATGCTTTGTGCGCCTAAAGCATAAGGGGGGATCTCATGGATGATTTTTGGGGTCGGAAAATGATTTTTTTGATTGGTATCCCAAAAGTTCAGGCATAATTTGCTTATTACTAAAAACAAAAAATTTCGGGTTAAAACTTTTATTTTCGCTGTTTTGAGCCTTACAAATACTATTAATACTTAATATTAACTAATAGGCTCCAAAATAGTGAAAATAAAGGTTTTAACCCGAAATTTTTTGTATTAAATCATCCATGGGATCCCCCCCCCTTATGTTTTAGGCGCACACAGCATCTTGTTGTCAAAAAAAGTACCCGTGACGAATTTCAAAATTTTTCGCTTTTTGTTCTACATATGAGGCTCGTTTAGATCTATATTTGTGCAAAAAATTAGAAAATACTACAGCAAGCGAAAATTAGAAAACACTACAGAAGAATTTGTTATATTTTGTCCTTTGATTAAGCATCAAAAATATCCACGTGCATCTTCTGGGAACGATTACAAAGCGAAAAACCTTTCATGAAGAAAAAGTTATTTAGAAAACAACGGTCTTTAAAAAAACGTCGGCAAAAAGGAATTGACATAGATGAAGTCAGTTTCTCTAATTTTGAACAACACACAAAAGTTTAGTACCAAAGACAAAGAGTCTCAAAAGAAGAAGCCCGTTGTCGAACCCTAGAGTCATTTTTGGAGCCCTATTCAGATAAATGGAAACATAAACTTGAGGTATTTTAAAGGAGAACAAACAATCGCGACGGCATCCCCAACCTTTCTGTCGTACCGTGGTACAACGAAAAGTACGACAACTTGCGGCCGGCCTTAGTGATACTGATGATGATTTTGTTGGATAAACATTATCTTGATAATTTTGGGGGTCAGGCATGGATTTTCATGCTTTGGGAATGCGCGGAATCGATTTTTCGCATAAAATTACCCCTAAGAACCTCAATTTTGAAACAAATTTGCGAAAAAAATTTTTGTCGGAGATGCAGTCGCGATTGTTTGTCCTCCTTTAGCGTTATTTATACTTCCGTCGTGTCGCGACACGACAGTGCATTTTTGTGACGTACGACATGTCGTACCACACGTCGTATGACATGTCGTACGACAGCGTTTAGGGTCGGCATAAGCTATCATACTAACCACAAGCAACTGTATAAGCTAAATCAAGCTATCGTACGAAAGTCATCGTACGAGTGTAAAATAATCGTACGACGGACGAAATGGCTACAAGCTATCGTACGATGGCCGAAATTCGTACGATGAGCTGTCGTACTTTTATCATACGATATGCATTTTTGTCGTACGACAAAAATGAATTGTCGTACGACAAAAATGCATTGTCGTACGATAAAGTACGACAAATTTCGTACGATGCCATTGTACGGCACCTTGTGGCAATTTCATCGTACTTTAACGTAATTTTACGATTGTACGATGACTTTGTACGATAGCTTGTGGGCTATCGTACTTTTGCTTGCGTTCAGTACGATAGAATGTGCGAGCTTGTGCCGACTCTTATAGTTCGGTCGTACGACGCGTCGCGACACGACGAAAGTATAAATCCCGCCTTTAACTTTTATCGGAAAAATGTCTCGTTTAAGATCCGTCTAGTGAAAAAAGGTACTCCAGAATATGATGAAAGCATCGAAGAATCTTTCAATCTATATGCTAAATACCAAAAAGCCAGACATAAAGATGAAGCAACCAGAGCATTATTTGAAAAATACACTCTGGGAAATCCATTTATAAACACAGAAGATGGAGTTGTTCCATCTTATGGTGAGTTAACTAAAAAAAAAAGCACCCAGGATTTTGGAGAATTTAGGGACGTTTCAACAGCATTACTTAATTGACGAAAAAATTGTTGCCGCGAGTGTTATAGATATATTACCGCATCGATTTGTGTCCAAATATTGTTTCTATGATCCGGATTATGATTTTCTTTCGCTTGGGACTTTTTTGGCGCTTAGGTACAACTTTCTTCATTCAATAGTCTATTTAAAATTTACATTTTTCAAGAGAAATAGCGTTTGTCAGACAACTAGCAATAACTCGACCTTCGTTGCGCAATTATGAAATGGAAGATTATATAGCCAGAGTTCCGCAACTATCCTATAAAGATAGATTTCGGCCTAGTGAAATATTGTGCCCATACAGTTATCAATGGGTAAGCTCTTGTTTATGCTTTGCTATATTTTATTCATAGGTCGGCAAGGTGGGGGGGGAGGGGTCGATGCAGTGGTTCCCCCTCAATTGTGGGTCTATAAGTGCGTGGGTCAGGGGGAGACTCCCCCCTCCCTTGCCGATGTATGATCTTATTAATTCAAGGTCTCCTTAGACGAATGCAACACTCTAATTCAAGCAAACCTATACAAATACGTACCACTCCGACCAAAAATTCCATTCCCTATACCAAACATTTCATACGCTAAGTGCAAATATCAAGGCAATATTTACATGTATCATAATCTCAGAAAAATCTTGGACGAAGAAAAAGTTAGATTATGGGATGGTCAATTGCAAGAATATGTAAATAATTTCGGCTTTCTTGCTACTAAAATGGCAATTCTTATAACTTAGTTATTTTTCAAAATAAAATTTGAATAGTTTGCATACGAGGCTCAAGTGGAGGAACTGCAAAGGAGCTATGAAGAAAAGCTGGAAACGGCTAATCGGGAATGTGAGAAGCTAAGGAAACAGGCATCTTCAAGGAACACATACGTGCACAAAGGTGATGAAGGGCAGTAAAATTTTACCTCGGGTACCTAAAAAAGCATTAATCTTTTAGAAATTCATACTAATGAAATCATATCAAATATAAAAATCTCCAAAAAACGTGTTTCGAACTTCGTACTGGGCACAATAACGATCATTTGACCTGCTATCAGTTGTATTCTATAAAAAATTTGTACTCTAGTTTCATCCAAATTCGTATTCTAGTTCATGAAAAATACAAAATCCTCTAACATTCTTATGATTAAGAAGCGTTTGTATTTTGTCCTCTGATAAGCATCAAAAATATCAATGTGCAGCCTCTGGGGACGTCAAAGACCCACACATTAGGTGATAAGAGTTAATCCTAGTTTGGTTCTACCCCAGATTAGTAGCGAAAAAATCCAAAGTCCACGAAAAATTTGTCATTTTAATTACAATCAAAACATATAAAAACGATTCGAATTTGACCTGTTCTATCGACAGAACAAAATGTGGTCTAAGTTAGTTGCTATTGTTTCATTGGCTGTCTTTTCTTCCTGGGCTTTGCCTGTGCTAGATCGACCAGGTAGGGGAAATTGGGGGATAGACCCCTAGAAAGAGATTTCTTTTAGCCAATCATGACTTGTCGGCAAGCCCAGAATGTTCCACCAACGCCTCTGCTGCTTGGTTAGATGTCGTCTTCCTCATTGATACTAGTTCCAACATGGGAAGTGCAAATCTCCGAAAGATCTCGACCGTTGTCTCCCTAGTCATGTCTAAATTCACCATCGGAAATCGGGCGAATATCTCCGCCGGAGAACACAATACTCGAGTAGCGGTGATCACATATGATAGTAAAGCTAGAATTGTAGCCAATTTCACGGATATCAACAGTCTTGGCGACTTGAGTACAGTTTTGAACAATATTCAAGTGTCGAATACGGCGGACGCGAATTTATATGAGTAAGAAGGAATTTTGGATTTAAAAAAAAAACGTTTTTAGCGCTTTCGTGCAACAGGTCAAATGTACGGATCCATATTTTACCAATGGATCTTGTTCGGTTCCAACTGCCGATATGGATATTGATAGACCTACTGCATATGTTGTTTTTGCATCGAATTTGGATAGGTAAAAAAAGAGATGATGACCTCTACTATCTTTCCACATGAAAATTATTAAAAAAATTGGGACTTACACCTCGTGAGTGTCCCTTGTTAGAATTAGACTTATGCTTTTGACTTAGTCTTATGCCTTAGACTTATGCCTTAGATTGATCCTTAGACTTTAGCCTTAGAATATGCCTTGGACATATGGTCTTAAGATTATGCCTAAGACTTCAATATTTAAGCCCAATTCTTTTGCTAAGTCTTCTTTTTTAGCCCCCTCATCAACCTATACATCAATGACGTCGCTCCCTTGAACGACGGTATCACTTCTACTGTGATTACCATCAATTTCAATCCCTCCGACAAAAATCTCACTACTACTCTAAATTCTCTTGCAATATACCCATTCCTGAATGTAACCATGTACAATTTCCTAGGCAACTCAAACACGTTGACTAATGACCTATCTTGGGCTCTTACTCAAGGCAAGTCTCCAATTTCTTAAAATTCGCATAATTCTTCAGAATTCACATAACTCAAAAAAATTTCATTGATTTTTTTTGAAGTTTATATCAGCAAGATAAACTTTAAAAAAAGTTAAATATGCGAATTTGAACAGAGATTTCAAAATTCGATCTAAATATGAAAATTTCGAACAGAAATGACGAAATCCTGTCTAAATATTCGAATTTTTATTAAACAATAAAAATTTAGCCAATTGTTACTGCCAATCCGACGATGGAATTCCCCTTGTCCTAATGGACAAATCCAACAACCGCTACAGCCGATATGCCCAGTGCGTGAGCTTTGTCGGAGGGAACAATCCTGATAACTACACAGAATTTTGCACCTCTTACGGCCTGACCCCACTTGCAATTCTATCCCAAGACGAAGAAAACTTTATCCAAACCATCCGAAACAGCCTCAACCTCGAATTCTATGAACCTCCCTATTATATCGGATTGCATCAAGACTCGAAGGGACACTGGGTCTGGTACGATGACAACATGAAAGAGTTCTCGGTAGGAAATTTTTCTTTTGAAAAAAGGACCCTTTTTAGTCTACTTATTTCAACTGGGGTCTCGGATACCCGATGAATATTGGAAAATGCGCCGTCATTGATTATTCGATAGATGTATTCTATATGGTTTGGAAAGATGCAGATTGTGATCCGCAATATTCTGGATATGAATTGGCTCTATGTCAACGAGGGGCATGTGACGCCGAAAGTGTGGCTTGTGGTCTTGTCAATCTTTCAAATATAAATCTAACTCTGGTTGAAAAAAAGGAGAGGATGACAGTGTACAAGACCGCACAAATGAAAAAATTTCATAAGAATTATAAGAGAAATTTGAAAGTTGTATGAAAATTTTAAAGGGATATGAAATAAAGTTGAGATATTTATTTTTTTGTTGCAAAATTTATCTTCAGAGCACTAAAATCTGTTAGCTATAATAATAATAAGTTTATTCTCTATGGTACAATCATATGAAAAAATGATGTATTCATAAAGATCATGACAAATTGAGCATTTTTTGTTTTTAAGGCATCATCTGAATCGTTGTAGTTTTCGAGATAATTGCGTTTGAAATTGTGAAGTTTGTTACAATCTCTTCGTTGTAATACACAAACTTTTTTGAATTTTTTGCGAAAATATCATGAAAAAATAGCATCAATCGACAGAGAATTTAGGAACAATTTTGCTAATTGAAGTTTGCGTAAAAAATTATTTTCTCCGATCAAAAATGCAAAATAAGTTTAAATTCATGCAGGTTTTTCGTTTCAATATACAAAAATTCAAAAATTTAGCCTTAGCTACGGATCTTTACCCTTAGCTAGGGATTTTATCCTTACAAGGAAAGAGACGGTACTTGATGGTCACAGATTTTTTCCGGACTACGTTAAGAATGTAGTAGGAGCTATATTAAGACGATTAAAATAGGTCAGAAGTCGTAATTTGCTCATCGAAGCGAAAAAAATGATTTTTTTCACTTCAATTTCAGCTATCCGTAGCAGACGATTTGAACATTGCACAACAATCTGTTTCGCATTGTATCTATAGCCATTTTTTTACTCATGGTATGACTACTGAAACCCTGTCAAGCTTTTTTCCTACTGATACTCCTATGAGGAAATAGAGCCCAAAATGTATATTTAATATTATAGCTCTTGTATGTGTTACAGGCATATTTGACTCACAAGGAAACCTTAACAAAGGCAACACCCCTAGCACCAAAAGTAATATACCATTTGAAAGTACTCGATAAAATTTTGTGCACAAAAAAATCGAAAATTTTGCAACTTTATGACCCCAAAAAATTTATACCCAATCAATCAAGCGACTATTATATTCGTTTTTTCCACATTTTTTCCTAACTTTTGACCTAGGTCTCGAAAAAATCTGAGGTTGTCAGACCTTGAAGGTCCCTTGTGAGTCAAAATCCAGCGCTCAACAAAACATCTTGTAAATGTAAGAAATTTTATTTCTTTTTTTCAAAAAATCTCTAAAAAACTTTTTACTCCATTTAAAATATGGCGAGTGCGCTGTGAAGCTTAATTGTACAAAGGGTTTTGTAATTCTACGAAACAATCCATGCAGACAAAATTTTTCATTCTATATCGATTTATTATACAACTGCATTTTAATGTTTTTTAATGTTGCTCATGTTTGTATAGCATCTTCACCAGCCATTGATAAAAATACGTCGATCATCCATTCGTTAGCTATATCTGATTGCATTTTACTGTTTAGCCTCAAAAGCAGGCGTTTTTAAATAGATAATTTTTAAGTTTAAGGTCAAGGGTAAAGAATATGGGTGGTTAACCATTTTCTGATTCAATTTCTACGCTGAGATATGCTCAAAATACTAAAAAGACTCGATTTTTGGCATTGATCCAAAAAAGACATTGATTGAGGCATTGCATGAAGTCAGATAGACAAAAAAGTTAATTCTCAAAAAATTATGGCAATAAAATTGTGCTATAAGGACGGAAAATTAAGAAAGACCCCATGATTCTAAGCCTATATGCCTAAGGCATATTCTAATGCCTAAATTATAAATCTTAGGCATAAATCGATGTTTAACGTTATATACGAAAAATCTGACACGAAAAAGCATTGATCTTTTAGAAATTCAAGTCATACTAATGAAATCACATCAAATATCATCAAAATCTCCACGTGTTTCAAACTTTGTACTGGGCACACCATTTGATCTAATACCAGTTGTATTCTATAAAAAATTCGTATTCTAGCTCATGAAAAATGTAAAGTCCTCTAAAATTCCTATGATTCTTAATACGCGTTTGTTATATTTTGTCCTTTGATTACGTATCAAACATATCAACGTAAAACTTCTGGGAGAGTCAAAGAATCACGCATTCGATGATAAGAGTTAATCCTAGTAGAAAAAACCACGTGTTAGATGATCCGTTTAATTTTGAGATTAGGGTTGGACACGGATTAGAATCTGAAAAATTCCAAAGTCCACGAAAAATTTATCATTTTCTGATTAAGCATCAAAAATATCAACGTGCAACTTCTGGGAGCGTCAAAGAATCGCAAATAATTCACTTTAGATATTTTGTTCTTAATTTTGACTTCAAAATACAAACTTTTTTGAATTTTTGGGAGCTCATGTACTTATTTTTTTTTTCGATGGCAACCCGGCTATAGACCATAAAAAGTCAATTAAATACTGGCTGCTCCTTTAAATAAAGTTTATTAAATAAGCAATAACAAGAGATTAATTTCCACGATCAAAAGAGAATTCTTTTATCTCAGAGATCAACGGAGACTGTACAGAAACTTTATCGTGGATCGGCAATTTTTTGAGCTCATTTTTGAATTTTGACGCACCATCTTCATCAAAAATTAACTTCCAAGCGATCTTGTCTTTGTTTCCAGATGCTATAATTTCGATAGAATTCGTGGAAAAATAGCGTCTTTTATAAACGATTTGGGTAATAGAATTAAGTGGCATAGAAAATTCAGTTCGAAGATTTCTATCGATGAAAAGTATCTAAAAGAAAACAGGTTATACAAGGTGGTCCAGAAAAAAGTTGCGAGTTTTTTTAACGATTTTGCTCGAAAAAACTAAAACTTGTTTTCTGCGCCACCCTGTATCTTTATACACTAAAGCTTACTTTCAAATTTGTTAAGTAGATATCACCAAAATATCGAGACTCGATATAGATTCCATCCTGGAAAAGCTGAAATCTTTGAACATTGTTTTGGTGCGATATAATTCTAAAACAGATTTATTATATATGTTACAGGAAAATCTGATAAGCTCAAATTTTCCGGACTTAGCCTTAGGCTAAGGCTAATCATAAGCCTAAGGCTAAACCTAAGGCTAAGCCTTAGGGGCTGTCCTTAAATTACGTTTGCCAAGAGGGGAGGGGGTCTCTGAAAATCTAACGCTCCATTAAAATTTTAAGATTTTTCTAATGAAAAAACTAACGGAGGGAGGGGGGGGGGTCCAAAATCCAACTTTTTGCAAACGTAATTTAAGGACAGCCCCTTAGCCTATGCTAAGGCTAAGCCTTTTCCCCGGGAAAATCAGATTTTCTCGAAAAAACAGATTTTCCCATAGCACTCAAAAAGTCTAAAGAAATTTTTTCAGTAAATTTAACGTCGAAATGTACTAAAAATAGGTTGTTGAAGTTTATCGAGAAAAATATTTATGTTTCCGACCACAAGGGAAAACAAAACGATGTAAAAAACGAGAATCAAAAATATCCGCAAAATTGTCCCTGTCTTTAATACATAAACTTACATTTCACCTTGTTCCAAATTAATATGATCAAATTTCTCCATATTTTCTTTTTCTTGAGTGAATATCATTAAAAAAATCGTAACAAAACTAATAAAAAAGAGGCTGATAAAATCCGATTGAACCAACTCTACCTTTTCTTATGGTCTAAATTTTGAAAAAAACTTTGATCTAGGCGAACATTATATATGTTGTAGCCGATATTGAATTTCAGCCGATCTTGAATCGACTAGCCGATTTAGGATATTCAAGATTCGCTAGCCGATTTAGGATCATCGATCTTGATTCTAAATCTCCTGCTATTCTTCTAGTCTTAGGCCTAAGCTTAAGCCTAAATTAGGCTTAGGCCTAAGCATAGACTTAGGCATAGGCTTAAGTCTAGGTTTAAGGCTAGGCTTAGGCCTAAGCCTAGACCTAAGCCTAAACCTATGCCTAAACCTAGGCCTAAGCCTTGACCTAAGAATAGCCGGAGATTTAGAATCAAGATCGATGATCCTAAATCGGCTAACAATCTTGAATATCCTAAATATCGGCTATCCGGATCAGCTGAAATTCAATATCGGCTACAACATATAAACTTTTTTCAAATCAACTTGTGAAAAATGAATTTTTGAACATGCGAAATTTTAGTCTAAAAAATAAACTTGACATAAAAATTTATTAAGAAAAAAAATTAGTTTCGTATTTTTGTAAGAAAAGTTGATTTGGGAAAAGTTTATACGCAAAATGAACAACATTTTATTTGAAGACAAAATCAATCACTTGGTTTAAGAGCGCCTATAACTTATTTTTGGGCCTCTTAACGCTAACGAAATCGTCTCGAGATTTCGAGAGACACCTGATAATCGGTGGCTGGTAGTCGTTCCAATTGATTATATGTCAAAATGCCCAGTCAAAAAGTTTTCCCCGAGCTATTACAACAATAGCTTTTAATAGAAACAACTTGTTAGCAAGACATAATGTTATTGGCAACATTTGTCTAGTTGCAGAAATGATCTCGAAAAGCCCGGAAATGATTCAAGCTTTAAACGTGATTTAAGTTTGATGGATGATTTCATGTCCGGATTAGTTGTTTCGAAATGTTTGACCTCAGCTGATTAGTTTGAGTTTGTGGATACGAGGATATTGTGTTAGCACTTTGCTATCAATCGATCGATTTTGAAAAGCTGACGTTTCGAATTTCAGAGGTTTGTTCTTTCTAACTTTGATAAGTTTATACGCCTTTTTATCTTTATTTTATAAATATTCTCGAGTTTTATTATATTTATTGCCATTTTTTCATACGGTTAGCGAGTTTATAGACCGAATTTCTCGGCCTTTTTCCCTTTGTATATGCTGCAACCGATATTGAGATTCAACCGATTCAGAGACAGTTAACCAATTATGCGTTCCCAAGATCGGTTAACTGATTTTGAGACAACAATCTTGGCCCATGATGGCTTAGACTAAGCCTTGTCCCACTAAGCCTAAGCCTTAGGATTTAAGCCTTAAGTCTAAGCCTAAAGCTTAGGCTTAGCATTTAGGCGTAGGATTAATGGGACAAGGCTTAGTCTAAGCCTTAGGCTTAAGGCTTAAGATTTAGGCTTAGTGGGACATAGAATAGCCTAAGCCTTAGGCTTATCTTTAGGCTTAGGTTTAGTGGAACAAGGCTTAGTGGGACAAGGAATAGCCTAAGCCCTAAGTCTAGGCCTTAGGCTTATCTTTAGGCTTAGGCTTAGTGAGACAGAGAATAGCCTAAGCCTTAGGCTTAGGTTTAGTGGGACAAGACTTAGTCTAAGCCTTAAGCCTTAGGGTAAACCTTAAGCCTTAGGCTAAGCCTTAAGCCTTAGGGTAAACCTTAAGCCTTAGGCTAAGCCTTAAGCCTTAGGCTTAAGGCTTAGGATTTAGGCTTAGTGGGACAAGGAATAGTCTAAACCTTAAGTCTAAGGCTTAGGCTTATCTTTAGGCTTAGACTTAGTGGGACAAGGCTTAGCCTAAGGCTTAGGCTTATCTTTAGGCTTAAGCTTAGTGGGACAAGGCTTAAGCTCTTTAAGCCTTAGGCTAAGCCTAAGCCTTGTCCCACTAAGTGTAAACCATCATGAGCCAAAAATTGTCTGGGGAACTCATAATCGGTTAACCGTCTCTGAGTCGACTAAATCTCAATATCGGTTGCAACATACATGTTGCGTCCCGATCCTGAAAATCGATCCTGAACGAACAATTTTCGTTCAGAATCGGGCACCCGAATCTGGCGCAACATATATATCACCAATTTTATGCATAGGTCTCACAGTCCTTGAAAATTCGAAGAAAAAAACTTGAAAATTTGCTCAAATCCCAAATTTTTTTATTTGTTAGGAGTTTTTTTACCGAAGAAACATGAGAATGCGTGAATTTTGTCAAAATTCCGTCGCTTTGGTTTTTAAAAATTTCATAAGGCGGACAATAGTAGTAAAAAAATGATTATTTAGACACTGATGTCCGAAATAACATGAAATTACCCATGATCGGAGGTGAATATATAAACAAACTTTTTGGATCGACTACGGGTAAATTAAAGAAATTGGCCAAACCTTTATTTCGCGATGGAGTCGGTGACCTTATGGATAAAGGAAATTTATGGATTGTGCCGGGTTTTACACTATTTGCTTTTGCGGTGTTGTGGACGACGAAATTGTAAGCTGATTAGCTTAGGCTTAAGACTTAGGCTTAAGGCTTGGGCTAAGCCTTGTCCCACTGCCTAAGCATTCCTGTTATGATCTCGCATTTTAGGTCCAAAATAGCTCTCGAAGAAGCTACATGTAAAGGCGCTTCCATTTATGATTTTAATGGCTCTAAACTGGAAGAAGATGCTCAAAGGCACTGCCAGACAGCTAAACGATACTATGTGTTGCCTGACGAACCAATTCCATATGACTTACATTGGAGGGAGCAGCGAACAGTTAAAAATCCCGAATGGATACTATTCTTTTGGGCGCCCATCGTCTTTGTTATGTACGTATTGGCCAGATTTATTTGGACTTTATTGCTTGATAATCAAGGTAAGGTCGGACACAAGTTGTCGTACCACCCGCAAGTTGAAAATTTCTTGCCTGCTAGTTGTCGTACCACGCGTTGTACTTTTCATTCAAAATTATGGCTTAGTGGGACATGGCTTAGGCTGAGCCTTTTTCTACTAAGCCTAAGGCTTAAGGCTTAGGCTTAAGTACAATGTGGGTACGACTTGCGGCCTCCTCAATTTTTAACTTGCGGATGGTACGACGAACTTGCGTCATCTTGTGTCCAACCTAATGTTTTTTTCTAGAGAAAATATAAATTTTAGGCATAAATTTCACGAATGTAGTTACTGCTTCTCAAAGCGTCATGGTTGACCACGATGGAGTGTCAGAGGTGGATGAAGAAAAATTACATGACAGACTTCCCACTATAGCTGATAATTTTCGTTGTTCTACCTCAACTCATGCATTTGCTGCATTTATAGCATTTGAGTGTTGTCTAACGCTTGCACCATTGTTTCTTCTAC
>JAQGBS010000861.1:0-18504 GCA_034698545.1 Acrobeloides obliquus | reverse complement strand
AAAAACTTTACCCTTGAATTTTAGAGATTCTTAAAGGATCAGTCCACGTAGAAAAAAGTTGACATTTTTGTTGATATAATGAAAATTCACGAAAATAGAGAATTTTTTATGCTTAGAAAGGTACGCAATCGATTTACCGGATAAAATTACCCGCATATGGATGGCTTCTGGGAGAAAAAAGAAAATTTTTCGATTTTTGCGTCAATACACCAACTCCATTCCCTGAATCAGGGTCAAGGAAGCGTTTCCATGCTTCGGGAATGCGCGCAATCGATTTCCCGCATAAAATTACTCCCTACATTTGTAGAAAAAAATTTTCGAGCTCCAAAAACCACAAAAATGCACTTTTTGCCTCACCCTGTATATCGACAATGTTATTGATTCAGAATTTATTGTAAAATAAAAAAATGGTCAATTTTTCATGAATTTTCAGAATATCAACAAAATGGCAACTATTCCTTCTGAACCCGTTCTTTAAATCTAAGTTTTTGTCTCCCAATGGTCTATTTTCAAGCGGATCTTTTTTCAAACCTACCCAATAGTTATAAGAATTCATGACTATGGTTTGTTTTGCTTCTGCAGAAAATTCTTTGAATGCATAAAACGCATCAACAACTTGCTTCATCACAATATATTCGGTCATAACAACTTTTCTATGCAGACTATAAGAATAATATTTTGGAGCATTTGATGTACCAAAAGGCTGAAAATTTCTCTATAATTTTTTGACATAGACTCGAATGAAACGAAAGGTTTAAAACAATACGAATGAAACGATGTAGTTTCCAACGGCATCCGGAAACGGGTTTAAATTTGCCTGAATATTGACACGAAAACTCTGAATTTGGTTTCGTTCAATTATGTCGTTTCATTTGTGTCGTTTCATTTGTATCGTTTCATTCGTATCGTTCCATCCTCTTTGCTCCATTAGAGTCTATGTCGATTTTTCTCTTTTTTTACTTGTGTATCTACTTTTTTTTAATTTGTGCATACCTCACTAGGATATTCCAACAAATGCTCTCTCCACGACAAAGCCTGTCTCATGATTAAAAACATTGCATTTAACAACGGAAACTGCTCCGAATTTGACAACATCATCGACGGATCATCGATTCTTCCGATCCAATTCTGGAATTTTATCAATTCTGGTTTCATCTCAGGTAATACCGACAAAATTTTCTTGTAATTGTTTTCATTCATATTTCTATATGTTGATGACAAGAACCCCAATTGAGTGCTTTCTTGGCTGACTGAGCTTGACTCGGATTTTATTTGGTGAAGAAATACACTTGATGGGGAGGATATTGAGCTGGTACTAGGCAACATATAAGAAGAGATTTCTGTTTCCATAGATGAGGTATAGGTGGTGTTGGCTGGGCTATAGTTGAAAATGGGAAGTTGTTGAGGTACGAGTTGAGGAGCTGGTTCGATTTGAGGTGATTTTGAGCGTTTTTTCGTGTATGGTTTGATTTGTTTTTGCTCTTTTGATTCAACAGCTAAAATATAGGGCATTTCACGACAATTGAAAAATTTATAAAGTTTTTTTCACACAATATTTTTTTCTCACGTTGCGATGCCGTCATGACGCCGCCGTGATGTCGCAACACTTTATTATGACGGCATCGAGGCTTCATGACGGCATTTTGGCGTTATGTACGTTATTACGGCATCAAGGCGTCATGACGGCATCGTGAAGTCCCGAGGGCGTCGCGACATCATGACGGCATTGCGATGACACAACGGTGTCGTGGCGTCATGACAGCATCATGACGTTAGAAAAAAGTATGTGAGAGAACAAATATCGTGTGAGAAAAAATTAAATTATGTGAGAAAAAATTAATTGTGTGAGAAAAAAATGGGATCTATTGAAAAAGTTCATCACTTACCAGATGCTCTCATCCCAGCAGCTAAACATCTATCCACCCTACATTTTTTACAAGCTTGACAACCATGTAGGTCTAAACTTATTTTATATGCAAATTTTTCAAAAAATCTACTTTTTTCAGCTTCTACACTGCACAATTGTTCATTTTCTAGGCATTGATAGCTTCTCTCGTTTACGATGCATCGCCGAAAAAATGCACAACATGCAGCACAACTTCTTGCGCCAAAATGCCAACCAGAAACATGATTACATTTGCAAATTTGGCAGAGCTCTTTCGGCTTTTGTTTTCTTAAAAAATGTATTACAGAGTGATTCAAAAAACTGGATTTGTGAAAATTTTCAAATCAAGTTTTTTAGATTTTCACAAAATAATTTTTCTACATAGAAATGAATTACGTCATTTCAAACCTTAAAAACGCTTCGTTGATCCTGATTCAGGAAATAAGTGTATGTATTGAAGCGAAATTAGGCTAATTCAAGCTCAGGGAAGCGTTTTCAAGGTCCGGAAATTCGAGAAATCAATTTCTCGTCTAGGGTTATTTAATAAAAATTTTAAAAAATGAAAAAAAATCACTTAAAAATGGCAAAAATCGATTTTTTGGGCCACCCTATAAATAGATTTAAAATTTATATGTTCACTGATGTTTCATATTGGGTAAACTAGGTCTGAAGCCGGGAAATTTTTTTATGAAGTAGCAACACCCGATGTTTTTAGAGAGAGGAAGTCAATTGCGCACATTTACGAACCACGAAAATGCTTCCTGATCTTGAATCAGGGAAAGGGTGAATATTTTGAAGCGAAAATGAACTACAATGCGAATTTTTGATTAAAAACCTTTTGTCTATAAGTTTTTCTAAGCGGGAATTGATTGCGCGTATAGCCGAGCAGCAAGATGCTTCCTTGGTCCTTAATCAGGGTGGATGTATCTGAGCGAAAATGAAATGATAAACTCCTCCCTATAAGTTTTTATAGGCGGGTGTCGCATTTTGGGCCGCGAAAATGATTCACTGACCTTGAATCAGAACAGAGTGGATGTATTGAAGCGAAAATGAGCTAAAATGAGAATTTTCACAAAAAACCTTATGCTTATAGGTTTTTCTAGTCGGAAATCAATTGCGCGCATTGCCGAGTCATGAAAATAAGGAATCGAAATATAAGTGATCGGTATTAAAGGACCAGTCTACTCGGAAAAACACTATGAAAAAATTATATATTCGGAAAGTTCATGAAAAATTAAACATTTTTTGTTTTTACGGTAACCTCCGAATCGTTATCGTTGCCGAGATAATCGCGTTTGAAGTTTGCGATTTTTGAAAAATCTGTGTATTACAACGAAAACAAGAACGCAGTGAAAATTCGTCTGAATCAATAAAAGTTGTGTATTGACGCGAAAATTCAAACATTTTTAGCGGTTTTTCATAAATCGATGAAAAAAGAAATTTAAAAAAATTTTCGCGTCAATACACAACTATTATTGATTTAGGGACGAATTGTCACTACGTTCATGTTTTCGTTGTAATACACAAATTTCTAAAAATCACGAACATCAAACGCGATTATCTCGACAACGATAACGATTCGGAGATTGCAATAAAAACAAAAAATGCTCCATTTTTCATGAACTTTCTGAATATAGCGTTTTTTCGAATGGACTAGTCCATCATATAAAATCATATAAAATTCAAACCTTTTGTATTTATCCCTTTTGCCTTCAGAAACAACAAGGTTTGAAGTCATTCCCGAAGAAATATCTAAATCATCAAACATATCAATAAAAATATAGTCGAATCAAATCCAAAAATATTAAGCGGAATCAAATCAAGACTAGACTCAATCCGGAAATTAGTAGTTCACTCATCATGTATGTAGAATTTTTTTGGTTTTAAAGTATCAAGGAAAATTCTTAATTTGTTTATTCACCTGTTGTACTAAAATGGATGGTAATTGTGCTTTGGAAGAATGGGGATTTTTACGCATGATCCCAGGAAAATTACATCCTTATTTGTTATAAAAAATAAATTAAATTGATTCATGCAAGATATTGTTCTATAATAAGTGGGTGAAGAACATTGTAGTTGAACCCTAGACTAAATCCACCTACTGAATTGAATTAATTTGGAACTGATCTGATCAAGACTATATTATAGCTATGGGGGTAAGTGATCTAAAATGTTTCGTAGATACCCCCGCAGTTACGTATGTAAATACGGTTTAGAGGAAGTTAGTCATAAAATTGTTATGCTAAGCAAAAATTAACTCTTTTGTTTTTAATAAAATTCTAGGTATTTCCAGGCATATCCCGTAACCGCGGTGCGTTTTTGAAACAAGCATACACATGCCTTCCCCCATCACATGCCACTTCCCCTTGTAATTATGGGGGAAGGAGGGGCATGTGAAAACTTCCTCACTAAACCTAGAAAAATGACAACTTTCCCACTCTTCATTAAGTTTTGGGCCTAAAATGTTCCACTTTTTTTTACAGAAAATCACCATTTTCAGAAAAATCGTCTGTTTTCTGACGTCTTTTTCCAATATGCTCTACAAAGTTAGCCCAGGTTGAAACTTTGAATTACAGTTCCGTGACGTCCCTTGTGAGCATTTTTTAGCTTAACACTTGAACTACCTAATCTAATTTTTGTCTCTTTCAAGGCAATTGTGTGTGAAAAACACGATGCATAAAAAATTGTTCGAAAAAAGTGCTCTACGGATGTCAAATATGCAAATTTTGACAAGATATGCAAATTTGGGCATATTTGAGTATTTGGATCATAACTCCACGTAGAAAATGTTTTGTGACTTGGTTGATCACTCATTTTAAAATTGAAAATCTGCGCTACAATTTTTATATAAACATTTATATAAAGTATTCGCTTCAATAAAAAGTTATACTATTTGAAGCATACCCTGATCTTTGATCGAGTTCTTGACAAAGATTGACATTTTTAACCCGGTTACAAGGATTTTCAACCAAAGTGATCTACTCAAAAATGGAGCTCAAATTCAAGCAAAATTTTGGTATATTGGGTTTGATATGTTAGCACAGGAGGTTTTTGAGTTAGAGCTAATTTATTCATGAAAAGTGGTTATTTTTCGATATTTTTAGAGTAGCGAGATCCCAAAATTTATATTAACTTACAAGGAATTTTCAGGACTGCGAAATCAATTTTTTCTTAAAACTTGTACAATAATGTTGGGAAAGTTTAAATTTGGAAAAGAGAAAAATATCACTTGCATTAAATATCATTCCAAAAACCACATGGATAAGACAATCTTGGATGCTTAAATTTTTTGCATTTTTACTTTTAAAGTTTTTCAAAAAAAATTTTTCAATAATAAGAACATTTATTTTATTTGTTTTAAGAATATTTCTGAATGATGTATGTTGCATAATTGTGAAAATGATTCTTTTATTCGTTGTTCTCATTGTGAGTTCTGTTTATGTTTTGATCACTTTTTTATCCTACGTCATTTATGTTATAGTTAATTGTTATATTTATTTAAGTAATAAAATAAATGTTCTTATTATTGAAAAAAGTTTTTTTGAAAAACTTTAAAGTAAAAATGCAAAAAATTTAAGCTAGGTAGTGAGATTGATCCTGATATAGCAAAATGATAAACTAGATCATAGCCACTAAACCAAGATAGACATAATGAAACTTTCACACTTTGGATATGGTATAGCATATTGTTTTTTGTCAACTTGTGAAGCCATTAGCTGGCCACACAGTGGCTGTCATCAGCTAATTCTATTTTTTTTAAAGTCAAGTCAGGGGTATTCTACAAGAATATACTCGAAATTTTGTGAAATCGCACCATCAACTGGTGCCGTTCCCTTGTTAGGATTTTTTTTAAATATTCCCCCCTTAAGACTTTTATTCTTTCTCGACTTTCGGACAAGATTCGCTAACTTACAGACAAGGCCGTCATCATCTTGGATTTAAACTAGCAGTTCGGAAAAATATAGCTTTTATTATTAGTCAAGTATTTTATCAGTTTTGTGCACCGCGTTTTATAATTTATATAAAAAATATAAAAATTCAATGTGCAAAAACATTTCGACTCCAGCGGGAGTCGAACCTGGGTATTAAAAATAAAAACAAGCGCATTACAATTGCGCCAACAATGCAAGTTATTAATGATCATTTGTAAAATAATGACATTATTGAACTCAAAACTTTTCGTGTCAATACACAATAAAGAAAATTTTAGACATCCAAACCATTTTCATATTATTAATATGTACAGTGATCCCAACATTATTGTACAAGTTTTAAGAAAAAATCGATTTCGCAGTCCTGAAACCTTCCTTGTAAGTTAACATAGGTTATGGGATCTCACTACTCTAAAAATATCGAAAACTCACTATTTTTCATGAATAAATTAGCTTTAACTCAGAAAACTCCTATGCTAACATACCAAACCCAATATACCAAAATTTTGCAGGGAATCTGAGCTCTATTTTTGAGTAGATCACTTTGGCTGAAAATCCTTGTAACCGGGTCAAAAATGCCAATCTTTGTCAAGAACTCGGTCAAAGATCAGATATGCTTCAAATAATATAATTTTTTATTGAAGCGAATACTTCATATAGGTATCTATAGAAAAGTTGTAACGCAGATTTCCAGCTTTAAAATGAGTGGTCAACCAAGTCACAAAACATTTTCTACACGGAGTTATGATTCAAACACTCAAATATACCAAAATTTGCATATCTACCGTTTCCGAGATCACACGCGGACAGACACATGAATTGACTTTTTATATTTATATAGCCTGGTGCACGCTTCACGCACTGATATTAGGCCAATGTTAAGTTGTAGATGTCGCAAACGTCGACATTACAGACGTTGACGTCACAGATGTCGATGTTACAGACATTGACGTACAGACGTCACCTACGTCGATGAAATCTTATAATTTTTACAAAAATTTTTATCAAAAAATAGTATTGCAAAAAAAATAAATTTTTGTCAAAAAATAGTATAGTATTGCCATGGTATTCCCTATAGCCGAAAACCCCGAGTAGAAAAAATTAGTCGATTTGGAGACATTTTTGAAATTCGTATATCCCCTAATTTTTAAATTTTTTTCAAAAATTTTTGATAAAAAATAATATTGCTATCGTGTTTTTCCCCATGTCGAAAACCCCGGGTACAAAAAATCAGCCGATTTGGAGAAATTTTTCAAAATTCGATTTTGGTCTCCCAAGAGGTAAAAAGTTTTTTGTTTCCGATTTCCTTTTTTTGTTTCCTGCACACCTACTCCTACATACTATTTATTAGAAAGATCGCATCTCAATCCGATTTACCTTTCTTGAAATCGCGCGGTTACGTACATACGGATGGACGAACACAGAAACCGGTTTTTTTATATTTCCAAAAATCACTTTGGTCCCCCTTATGTGTTCTTCGATAAACACGAAAATATTTTGTTGAGAAAATGAAACAGAGTTTAATGCAAAGTTTTTCAACATTTAAATTTTTTGACAAATTGTTACGTACGCGCTAAACACTCTATATACAAGATCTATGTCTGTCTATAAACATAAAAATAACAAAACTACGTTTCCTTACTATAAAAAGCAGATAGACTATATCGCTACATTATACTACAATTCTAGTCGCATTAAGAAAAGCATATCTTTTTCTTATTTGAATATGATTCTGTGAATGCACGCAAAACTCAGAATACGTTGTAGTATAAAATCATGTAGAATGGTTAGTTACCATAGAAACACTTTGTTAGTAATTTTCTAAATTAGCCACATGAAACTTCCAAACCTTTGATATGTAAAAGTACAAATTAATTATTTTCCAAAAAATTTTAAAGCACATGATGATTGTTTTAAAGGACCAGTCTACTCGGAAAAACACTATGAAAAAATTATTTATTCGGAAAGTTCACAGGTTGTAATACACAGGTTTCAAAAATCGCCAACTTCAAACGCGATTATTTTAGCAATAACGATTCGGAGGTTGTCATAAAAACAAAAAATGCTCCATTTTTCATCAATTTTCCGAATATATAGTTTTTTCATAGTGTTTTTTTCCGAGTGAACTGATCCTTTAAAATAAACCTAGCTTGGGCGTTTACTCTTCTCTTACGTGTGACAGGGATGAACAGGTCAAAAGAAACATGACCAGATCAGATGATACAGAATCGGAACAAATCACATGTTTTCTTATTCCGGAACGGAACACGTAACAGCAAAAAATTTTCTTGATTTTTTCAAAAAAATTTAACACAAAAGAAGGACCTTCGGTCGTTTTGGGGGGGGTCTATGGACTCCACGGATACTACGCCACTACAGAGTGAGTAATAAAAAACAGATTTTTGCTATTTTTCAATTGTTTCATGTTTTTTAATTTTTACTAAAATAATCATGTACTGGAGTTTTCTATGCGAAAAATCTAACAGGCTCATTTCCGAACTTTGAAAACGCTTTCTTCGCCCCGAATTAGCTTTAAATTTGAAAAATCGCACAAAAATTAGGCTAATTTATGATCAACTAAGCATTTTCAGAAATGCGAGTAATGGATTTCTCATTTAGAAAATCCAATATATGGTTATTTTTAGTAAAAATTAAAAAATATGAACATACCAGGAATACCCTTTTATGCAAATTATTGAATTTGTTAACTTATTTATAGATTTATTAATCGCTTGAAAACTGATCCGTTTATCCACTTTTCCCAGTTTAACATTTCTCATGTCGTTTAAGAATGATCCCAAATCCATTAAGAATCTATTTTGGTAACATAGAGAAATTTAATAAACATTCTTTTGTCGGTTCCGGGAGAAAGTCCAAAATACGTACAGTTCGTTTTCTAACGGCTATGCTTATATTTGTTTTACGGGGAACTGGCAAACATCCAGCATTAAAGAGAAGGTGGATGAATGCCGGGGAGAATATCATAACTATTGGATACGTGACAAAAAGGAAATACTTTTCCGTCCATTAAAAACATGGGCAGGGCTGATCCCGCAAAACGATCTTGAGGCGAATACGTGACGCACAATCTCGCATTAGGTGATAAGTGAATCACTCGTCATTAATTAGGGGAGTTCTGTTTTCAATCCTAGTGCTATAATGTTACTCGGTTTCTATAGTGGCATTAATATTTTTTCTTTTAAGCCAATTCTCAAATTCATTTAGAAGTCTAGGGGAGTAGTAGTGAGATATATTTACTAAAATAGTCGAAATATTAGGTGTGCAAATATAAAGCATATGGTTTAATTATTGGTCGCTTAATTATACAGAGTGGCCAAAAAAGCCGCATTTTTGCAATTTTTGTGCGATTTTTTTTTAAATTTTTAATTTTCAACAAAATAACCCTATAGGTAGGTTCGCCGATTGCAACATTTAGATTGCAAACTGCAATCTCAGCTAGGTTCTGCAATCCCAACTCAAAAATTGCAACCTCTTTTTTTTATAAAATAACTAGACCCACTGGAAAATTTTTTGCCAAGAATCGAGTTTTGACCAAAAAATTAAATTTTGGACAAAAAATTGAATTTTGGTCATAAATTTGAATTCTCGATAAAAATCCGAAGTTTGTCCAAAAATCGGATTTTGGTCGAAAAATCGTGTCTAAAAATCGAAATTTTGGATTAAAAAATCACTTTGTTCGAATTTTTACCAGAAATCAAATTTTGATCATAAAATCGAATTTTTGCAACCTCATTTTTTTACAACCTCACCAAGAAAATTTTTTGCAACCTTTGTATATTCCGTTTCCCGCTGAAAGTTAAAAAAGATGGGCGTTTCATAGAGCAGTGGATAAGAAAGCCGATTGTCAGATCCGTCAAGTTAAGAGCTATTTTTCGAATTTATGGCCACTTTGGCAAGAATTTCATCATGATTTTCAAAATTTCCTAATAAAAGACGTTTCATGAGGCGTAGGGGTAAATTATGATAGTTGTCATATGTGAATTTGTTCCAACATTTGCATATAAGTTGGCTTTTTTCGATTTCATTTCGGTCCAAAAATAAAAATACGTCTTGCATAAGGTCAAAAGGAATATTCAAGTTCATTCTGAAATCCAAATTTATTTTTTAATGTTTACAAAATTGTATTTTAATTAAAGGGGGGGAGTAAGAATCATGGGCTAATCTTGATCAAAAATTTTTTTATCAAAACAGCCTATATAGGGGTAAAATCATGCGAAAAATCGATTGCACGCATTCCCGAAGCTTGAAAACGCTTCCCTGACTCTGATTCAGGGGAAAAGATGTGTGTATTGAAGCGAAAATCGAAAATTTTGAAATCTCTTTCTCAAAATCATATTTCTGGGGGTAATTTCATGCAAAAAATCGATTGCACGCATTCCCGAAGCTTGAAAACGATTCCATGACTTTGATTCAGGGTAAATTAATACATGCTGAATTTTCGCTTCAATACACACTCCTATTTCCCTGATTCAGGGTCAGAAAGCGTTTTCAAGCTTCGGGAATGCGCGCAATCGATTCCTCACATGCAATTACCCTCAGAAATGTGATTTTGAGAGAGAAATTTCAAAACTTTTTGATTTTCATTTCAATAAACACATTTATTTCCCTGAATCAGGGTCAAGGAAGCATTTTCAAGCTTTGGGAATGCGTGCAATCAAATTTTCGCATGATTTTACCCCTATATAGATTGTTTTAGCAAAAAAATTTTTGACTGAGATTAGTCCCTGATTCTTACTTCCCCCTTAAAAAAATTAAAATATTCAACAAAGAAAGCATGAGATATTAAAAGAACGTAAAATTCAAATGTTTCTTGACGAATTTTTAATATTCTAAAAACAACCCTTTTGTTGACATTGAATAAGATTTAGACAATTTAATTCTATGCCAAGAATAAAATTAATGTTTTATTAATCAAAGAAGAAAAAAAATATTGATTATATTTGTTCTAGGCCTACAAGTGCTTAGATAAATATAAATTTAAAAAAAAGTTTTTCAAATATTCAACCATGGTGAACACCATTATTCAAAATTATTCAAAATTTTATTCAAAACTCGCGTCCCAAAAAATTTAAAACCTTATCCGAAGCTCAACACCATTTGATTTTTGAGCCATTTTTACCCCTGGGAGTAGAAATGAGATCGAAAAAATGTTTTCTCGGATTTTTTCGAAACCATGCTAGAAATGTTCTCCATATTGAAATATATCTGCCAGAAAGAAATTTTGGCCAAAAAAATTTTTCTGGGTGTTTAAAAAAAATACACGTAAAATCGATGGCATTGAACTTCGAACAAGGTTTTGAATTTTTTGGGACGCGAATTTTGAATAAAAACGACTTTAAAAAACTTCCCATTCATTAACCCGTCTCTTCCGAGAATCGATTTTTGTAATCTTATGATGATTTTTTGTTTATTAATAATTTAACTTGCACAACAATATTTTTATTTTGTCCAAAATCTTTTATAGAGTGTGAGAACTAAAAATGCCTAAATTTAGGATGGTCGGCGCTAGGGGATACGGTAAGTTATTTTTTATTTTAACACCAAATAATTATAAATTGCATGTAAATACAAATATTTGCTACATAAACATTAAATAAATCAAAATTTTATGCCTTAGGGACATGTATGAAATTTTTTGAAATACAATTCATGAAGGCCTACACGGCATTTGCCACAGATTCTTGTGCTTTTTTGACGTATAGGGTAATGCCGACCATCCTATTTTTAGAATATGCTTTCAGGGTCGTTTTTAGCTCAAATTTATTGACTTGTAAAATGCAAAAAAAAAATATTTTTTGAAAGTTCGCACGTAGTTTTAAATATTTTTCAAAAAATTAACTTTTTCGATTTTTAAAAAACTAACCAATTTTACCTTGTTAACACCACAGTTTTGGAATTTTAAAACTCTCACAGAAAAATATAGACAAGTTTAAAAAGCACACGATTTGATTTTTTCTTTTGGCTAAAACGCGAATAACGACATGCAAAAAGAATTGGGTCGAAAGCAAATTTTATAATTTTTTTATGCACACATTAAGTCACAACCTATTTTTAGGATGGGCGGAAAAGGCGGATTAATCTCACTTTATAAAGTCAACTTGGAGCGCGCTCGAACCGTTTAACACTACTCCCACCTAGGTTCGAATTTTCAAGATATTGTTGCTTAAATGTATAAAGATACGAAAAATAAAGATAGTAAGAATAAGGAAAATAAAAAGATCGGCTATAGCCAAAAAACTTTCATAAGTGAACAAATTTAGTGAGAGTGACCTTTTACCATTATTTTCGACAGAATTTTCCAATCGAACTTCTTTTCGAGGTTTCTTCATAAATGGAATGACAAAGAGCACAATCCCACCCAAGAATAAGCAAACGCCACAGAAGGTAAAAGTCAAATTATAATAATAATCATGTGTGCTATAGTCAAGTCCGCCTAAAAAGTAAATGTTGAATCGTTTTTGTGATCCCCCAACCGATCACAAGTTACTATTGGAATTTGTGTTCCAATTTCGATTTGCTCGTTAAATACTGCAGAGCAAACTCTTTTGGAAGTAAATGTGAAACCGAACCTTTGCTAAAGTCCGTTTCCGCCGTCAATAGGATCATAACATCGAAACATATTATGCAAAAAAAATCCGGACGAGATGGCCACGTGGTCCGAGACGCGCGCATTATCTGGAGATCTAAAGGTCGCAGGTTCAAGTCCACCTGACGGAGATTTGTTTATACAATTCTATAAACGATAAAAATTTGCATATGGATATTTTATGCGAAGAACACGATGGTGTATTGTTTTTTCATAAAAATTTTAAAAATATTGATTTTTTAAATTTTTATGCCAAATTTTGACGTTCGACCCCCAGCTCCGCAAAAAGTTTTTGCTCAAAATTTTTTTTCGATTTTTTAAATTAAATAAAAAATTGCCGGATTCGACTGGGGCGTCTTCAAAATGTACAAATTTATGTTTATAAATGCTTCAGAAATCAAAATAAGTTGATTTCAACCCGAATTTTGCTTGACCCCATTTTTGGCCAAGTTTGCGACCTCGGGGTCAATCCAGATGATGCGCGCGCCTTGGACCATTTGGCCATCTCGTCCGTACTTTTTTCCTATTGGAGGCGGAAACGGGCTTTAGTGCCGATGATGCCAAACTCATTGGCAGAGCACTTGACCACTATACCATGGTGGTCATTGAATTACTGGCATTTGAAATTATCCATAAGCCGGGCTATAAAGTTTTATACATAAACTTACTTGATAATTGTCGAACAATGAAAGAGGCAATCCATTTGACAAAAAGCAATAAACCATATGCATTTGACAATCTATCCACTCCGATCAAGTCCACCAATATAACAGAGAGAAAACAGGTATATAAGCTCATAAAGATTCCAAAAATGAAGCAATAGTTCGTAAATTGATCGACCATAACAAAGACAAATGCTGTAGCAACTCCAATGATAATCAAAGACCAGCTGTAGAACCAGAGTCGATTTCTTGCACGATCTTTTCCATACTTGAATAAGAAAGCTTTGTCGCAAACAAAGCCGCAAACGATTAGTCCAATGGTAACTGTAATTGCTAAATAGGGGATGAAATTAGTCGACACAGAAATTGTCTCTTACCATAGGAATGTACAGTTTCTCCAGCTTCAGCTTTTGAAAAACCAAGTTTTTCAGCTCTTAAAGGCATCAACATAGGAGCACTATACCCGATAGTTATCAAAAAAGTTGAAATGGCAAAAAGAACATAGACAGGATTTGTAAACAATGACAAGTCTATCATTTTATTCATAGTCTTAGGAAAATTCTTGTCATCAGTTCCATGTGGTGAAGCTTTGTCTTCATCTTCTTCAGCAGTTGGTTTTGGTCTTTCATCCAAATGCAACCCAAGAGGTCGGATAAGGTAGACTTTATCCTTCTTTTTGATTTCTTTCATTTCTTCTTCTTCACGTGTGTTTCAATGGGGGGGGGGGAGTTTGAAGATGGCAATTTTTTTCAAAAATGCTGAGTATATATGAGTGGGTTGGGTATGGTAGCACGTATCCGAATTAATTTGAATTTTGACTTCGGGGACACCCAATGGCGTAGGGAGAAGGGTCAGCCTGAGAATTTCTCAAGCTGTTTTTTCCAAAAACATAAAAGGGACTCTTATCATTAGAGTTTTTAAATTTGGCCTCGCTAGAGGGTACCTGACCCCTGCCCCAGTTTAATACGCCCTTACGCAGAGAAGGTGCCCCCTAAAAAGGATTTTAAAAAATCAGTTTCCCAAAAATGGCTCCAATTCGGCTAATTTTTTTAGTTGTAGTATGCTTTTTGGCGATGCGACAAATGAGGACGTGCACAGTGATGGGTAATTTCGATTAATCGAAATTCAAACAATCGAATTAAAATTTTTCGACAAAAGCAGTGGTGAATTAAGATCAAAACAAACAACTTGGACCAAAATCGATTTTGAGTTTCGATTAATTTCGTTTCGGTTAATCAAAACTAAACGAAATTAATCAAATCGAAATATTTCGATTCGATTAATTTCGTTTAGTTTTGATTAATCGAAACTAATCGAAACTAATCGAAATTAATCGAAATGTAATTATAGTTCAAACTATGTATTCATGATTGGCATGATTTTTTAAGCATAAATATGAGGAAAAACTTGAAAAAATTTAAAAAAATCGAAAAAAATTGAAAAAATTAAAAAATGCTGCGCCGTAATCCAAATTATGATTACGAAATTGCGACCCTAATTACGTTATTGCCACTTTCGTGTCAATAAACATATTTAATTTCAGACTAATTGGTTGCCTGATTTACAATAAATATGTATATTGACATGAACGTGGCAAAAGTTGCGTGGCGAAAGTTATAGTTTTTTGGCAACGTGGCAAACATGAAACATGTCGAAAGTTATAGTGCCTAATTTTGAGACGTTTTGGTCACAAAAAATTAGACTATTATCGTTTTTTCTACGTTTTGAAACACACGTGCCCTTGTCATCATAAATTGGTTCAAACTCAATCGGTCGGTATAGCATTCCACATGGGACACAAAGCAAAGCGAGTCCTAAATTATAATGTTATGTGTATTTACAAAGGAAAAAACCTGCATAGATGATAAACAATGTTTGCCAATCAAAACTATTGATCAAAAATGTGATGACTCTCGAGAATACGAAAGTGCCAACACCAGTTCCGCAAATGGTGATTCCGGTAGCAAGTGCTCGAAGACGTTCGAAATACATGGTGACGATAACAATAGCCGAAAAAGTCATAAGGCCAGTTCCGGTGCCCATGACGATACCAACCGAGAACATTAAGAAATCCATTGAATTGGCTTTGCATGAGATGGCACATCTGAAAAGATGTTTTTGTTATCAATTTTTCGTAGAAAAATTTTACCCAATGGATACAATAAAAGCGCCTGTTATTGTGGTGATTCGAAATCCAATGCAATTACACATAGCTGAGGCCAGTGGCCCAGTGGCTAACATTAGTCCTGTCAACCAAAATAGGGTTAAATTCACTTCGTCGATTGTTGCATTAAATTCCTAAAAAGTCATAGCCTGTTATATAGAGAGCAAAAATGTAATCATGCGAAATAATAATCATATAATAGAGAAGGGACCGTTCGATCTAGCAAGTTATGTAACGTTGAGGGGTGTTCCAGGATTAAAATTTCATTGTCTTTTATTAGAAAAAATATTTTCTCATGCGGTTTTTTTGCAAAATGCTTAGAAACTGTGGGGTTTTCATGTATATTCAAAGAAATACAGGATGAGTTAAAAAGTGCATTTTTGTGATTTTTGGGACCTGAAAATTTACTAAAAATGACCTATATAGGGGTGATTTTATGCGGGGAATTGATTGTGTGCATTCCCGAAACATGAAAACCCTTTCTTGACCCTGATTCAGGAAATGGAATTGGTATATTGACGATAAAAATGGAATATTTTCTATTAGGACCTGAAAATTTTGTCAGATTCGGAAAGAGCATGGTCAATTTGGGTTATCTACAAAAAATCACGAAAAAAGGATTGATATTTGTTGACTTACAGCGTTTTAAGATAACATACTTTTTGAGGCAAAATCAAATCGACGCAGATGGGATTCGAAACTGAGACCTTTAGACTCGAATTTGAGAGCATTACCACTCACATTGAAATTCGGATTTTTAATTTTGCTTATAATTTCATTTTTTAATTTTAACAGTAAAAGAATCCTTTTTTAATGATTTTTTATAAGTAACCCAAATCGACCATACTTTTTCAGAATCTGAAAAAATTTTTAGGAAAAAAATTTTTTGAGGTCCTTTTTCTTATGTTGAAGTTTTGAATGGCGTTTTAAGGACCTTAGAAGGGCTGCAGGTCAAAAATTTTTTAAGTTTCTGATAAATCCAAATTTTGGAGTATTTTGAAAAAAAATTATTGAAAAAGCTTTTAAAATAGCCGAGAAATCCTCAAAAAGCCGATGGTAGATGATTTTTGACTCACTCTGTATATGTTGAAAAATTCTTACTTGGATCAACAATTCTGATATAACACCAAATGAATACACAAATCCACCTACAAACATATAGATCAAGAATGAACCCGAGACTACTAACCACCCATAACCGCCATCCAGTGCTATTGGCTTGAAGCCGGTTGGCTTGCGCCTTTCCACTATGCCACCTTCCATGGCAAAACTGAAAATTATTTATAAAGCCCATTTCAATCCATAATCCAGAAAACTTTCTTAAAAGTTAGTAAAGAGTGGTCCTGCCCGATCTAGCAAGTTAAGCAACGTTGGGCCGCGGGTTCGACCCCGCTCGGAGCCAAATCTTTTTGCAGCGTCTAAAAACAGATAAAAAATTTTGCCTAGAGATAATTTTATGCGAAGAATCGATTGCGCGCATTCCCAAAGCCTAAAAACGCTTCCCTGCCCTTGATTCAGGGAATACAAAACTTTTAAGCCATTTTCGGGGTATAGCTCTCGTAGTGTACTTTCCAGTGGTCAAAATAAAAAGCAACAAATATGAAAAATAAGATGATCCATTTGGCTGGAAAGCAGTAGAGGTTCCGATGTTTTCAATTGAGAATATAGAAGATAAACAAAAAAGAAGATCAAAACCGGATAACGTTCCTTAGTAAAAAAAATATAAAAACATATGACTCATGATATGAGAAAACGAGAAAAAAATTAGAGAAATATAAAGTGTGAGTCAGCTAAGCATGCACACCAGTGATTTATCATTATCTCAGAAACCCTGGCGAATTTTTTGATGCGTTTTTTAAGCTAGGTTGGCTAAATTTGCATTAAATGAGATGAATTTCGGCAAAAAATAAAAGTTCCTAATATTTTATTTTTGTCTTACAAGATTTGGTTTTAGGAAAGAACCCTTAACAATGGAATTTTTAAAAATTCTTGCAGATTCTGAAAGAGCATGGTCGAATTTACCTATCTACAAAAATCATGAAAAAAAGTTTTATATTTTTAAATATGTAAAAAATCATGCGAAATCATAAACAAAATTAAAATTGTCCATTTGGTTGGCTAAAATGGCTCAGTGGTAGTGCTCTCGGAATTGATTCCAAATGTAGCAGGATCGATTTCCATGGTGTCGAAATGATCTTGCTGCAAAATAGCAGTTAACTTTAAACCGCTCTAAATTCTTTTTTCATGATTTGGCCGATTGTATGCGCTTAGCAAATTCCTCCGAGCTTTCATCGTGTTTCTTTCGAATTTTCGGGACTTATTTGATGGTGTAGACCGTTGCCCAAGAAATCATGACTCGGAAGAGGTGAATAATGTAACTATCTTATTGCGAAAAGGCGTCATCAAAATGGATGCTGAAGCATAGGAGGATGAGCTAGCCAGAGCCCGAAAATGCGATGGGTATTGGTCACAATAGGTCAGGAGAACTGAGCCCCATGAGTCCGGGATGCAAGACCCAGTTGCTACGAGTCCTAAGTTAGATGGTCCTTTCGTTCCCAACCAAACTGGGTTCTGGATCCCGGACAGTGGCGTAGGTAAAGGGGCAAGGACGTAGCTGAGGTATTCGGTATGGGGGAGCACTATCAGGCATGGGTGAGCATTTTTTGGTCTACGAAAAATCTGACCACGATTTGTAGAGAAATGTAAAAAGTCCCCGACAGGGGACTACAGCTCTGCTTAGCCCCTTGGGAATGCCGAAAGACTTTACAAGCGACCTATAAACCACATATAGGTCGTTCGTAAAGTAATACTACCTAGGTAGCATGAAATAGTTTGAAAACACTAGTCGTGACACGAGTATTTAATTGCGTCCCGACATCTTGTGACATTTCTTAATATTCAGATATTTGGATACGATTCTTAGTGTTCAGACGTTTGGACACCATGATCCGAACGATGACATACAAAACGTTCGTCTTGCATTATCTTCGCGCCTCTCTTGTCAAGAAATTCTGTGAGACGTGGCATAGAACACTGTGTGATATGACCAAGTTATGCAAGAACTTTGCCAGCCCGAAACCATAGTCTAGCGGTTACTAACCAAGTATTTCTATCTAGAACGATCAAAGATAAACGTGCATAAGCCAAACATTGTAAATTTTTGCTTAGCAACATCGGAAAAACTATTATAGAACACCTGTATCATACGTCGAATAATTAGATCTTTTGACCAGATTTACTAAATTTAGATACTA
>JAQGBS010000860.1:0-18508 GCA_034698545.1 Acrobeloides obliquus | reverse complement strand
ACTTGTCGCAAAGTTATGCTATTTAAAATTTTTCCATTTTGGGCATAGGGGACCTTTGACACAACTCATTCTTTGAAACGATTCCTGCAGGCAATTTAATTTTTTGCCTAATTTGCAAGAATCGTTTCAATAAAAAATTGTTGGAAAAAAGTTGTGATAAATTATAGGCAAAATTAAAAATCAGAATTTTAACGTGAACTTGGCTCAGTGGTAGTGCTCCCGGATTCGAGTCTAATGGTCTCGGGTTCGAATCCCATCTGAGTCGATTTGATTTTGCCTCACAAATAAATGGGGGTGGTGCATAAGGAGTCAATCTCGGTCGAAATTTTTTTGCCAAAACAGCCTATATAGGGGTAAAATCATGCGAAAAGTCGATTGCGCGCGTTCTTGAAGCGTGAAAATGCTTCCTTGACCCTGATTCAGGGAAATAGATGTGTATATTGAAGCGAAAATTGAACAATTTTGAAATTTCTCTATCAAAACCATATTTCTGGGAGTAATTTCATGCGAAAAATCGATTGCGCGCATTCCCGAATCGTGAAAATGCTTCCTTGACCCTGATTCAGGGAAATAGATGTATGTATTGAAGTGAAAATACAACATGTACTAATTTCTCTGAATCAGGGTCAGAGAAGCGTTTTCAAGCTTTGGGAATGCGGGAAATCGATTCCTCACATGAAATTACCCCCAGAAATAAGATTTTGATGGAGAAATAACAAAATTTTTCGATTTTCGCTTCAATACACACATCTATTTCCCTGAATTAGGGTCAAGGTAACATTTTCACGCTTCGAGAATGCGCGCAATTGATTTTCGTACGATTTTACCCCTATATAGGCTGTTTTGGCAACAAATTTTTCGACCGAGATTGACTCCATATCTGCACCCCTTTAATAAATGATTAGTTTCTTAAAATTTGAAAATTTTTGCATAGCAGCAAAAAGCATATTTTTAATTCTTATTTTGTACTTTTCATCTTTGGTTCCAATGCTAACAAGTTTTGCCCACTTTATCCAGAAATTTCCACTTAAAAAATAGATCTGAATTCCAAATTTTATCAATGCTGCACGACAACAGACCTTCGAGAATAAGTAAAAAATCCGAATGAAACGTGCCAAACATCATTTGAAAATCTGCTAATTAATTTTGTCTTTAAAATTGCAGGACATTTTTGTTTATCGTTAATCCTACAAGGCATTTTTGGTTTGCTCGGTTAATCCTACAGGATGGGGGATATCCTTTTAAAAACACTAAGTACAGGGTGATCTTCAAAAATGTTATATGTAACATGTTTTTTGAAATTTAACTTGGTTACAGTTATGGGTGATCATTATTGGCCTCGGATGAAGTAAATTTTTTAGCTATTGTGTGTATCAAGTTGTTTGGGAAGAAATTTTTGAGAGGATCTAGAAAAAATTTTCGAGGAGATCTAGAAAAAAGTGTTTCACAAATTTTTGAAACTAAAAAATCTTAAAGGGGGTCCAACTTTTTGGTTTTCCCTGAATCTGGGTTAATGAAGCGTTTTCACGGTTCGAGAATGCGCGCAATCGATTCCCCGCCTAGAAAGACCTAAGAATTAACGGTTTTCTCATAAAAATCCGAAAATGTTTGATTTTTGCTTCAATACACCGATTCCTTCCCTGAATCAGGGTCAAGGAAGCGTTTTCAAGGTTCGAGAGTGCGTGCAATCGATTCCCCGCATAAAATTACATCTAGAGGGTCACTTGTTAAAAAATTTTTTATTCTGAATCGCTAACGGCTTTGAGATAATCGCGTTTGAAGTTGGCGATGTTTGAAATCTGTGTTTTATAACGAAAACCCTGATTCAATAAAAGTTGTTTATTGATAAATCATTCGAATAATCAAAACTTTTGAAAAATCTCTAACGGCTTCGAGATAATCGCGTTTGAAGTTTTAATTATTTGAATGATTTATCAATCGTATCAATAAACAATTTTTATTGAATCAGGGTGTTCGTTGTAATACATAGATTTCAAAAATCGCCAACTTCAAATGCGTTTATCTCGAAGCTGTTAGCGATTCAGAATTTATTGTAAAAACAAAAAATGCTCCATTTTTCATGAACTTTCCGAATATATACAAAGTTGGCTAAATATTATAAAAGTAATTTTTGAGCCCTTGATGTTCATAAAGGGAAAAGTACCCCAAAAAATTCGGCCAAAAACGACAAGCATAGTATATTTATCTGATAGTATATTTATCTGGATCACCCTGTACTACTTAGTTGATTTATGAAAAGAAGAAGTAGGAAAGGGCACGCGGGTGGATTAAGCGGTATAAAATCGAGTGATGTCTAAGCTTCAATTAACCAGGGATGGGGGAGGGCACCTGATTCACATGTTGTTGAGGAGATTTACATTTGTTAAATTGAATCGACTTGGAGGATTTTAGTTCAACTTGGACTATTTTTAAGATGCCGTCTAGAAGATTATCTCTCAATTTTCGACTTGTCGAACTTTTTCTATTGGCTTGAGAATTAAGCTTTTAGAACTATGCTAAATTTTTAAAAATCCGTTTTTGCCGGCAATGGAAAAAAAGTCTGGGGCGATAGTCAAGTGGTCTAAGGTGCCGCTCATCCGATCTGACAAGTTAAGCAACGTTAGTCTCACAGGCTCGATCACACTAGGGCCAAATTTTGATCTTCAAAAAAATTCATCTACAAACAATGGTCCATTTTTTATAAAAGGATTTTTTTGAAATTTTTCAAAAAAATTTTTTTTCAAAATTTTGCCCTATCGGGATCGAACCTGCGGCCCAACGTTGCTTAACTTGCCAGATCGGACGGGCAGCGCCTTGGACCACTTGGCTATTGCCCCGGACTTTTTTCCCAATGGTGGCGGAAACGGACTTTAATGTAAAAACATGAGGGGAATCCGAATTTGAAATTTTCGAAGCGAAAAAACGCTTCAGTGAGTCAGGAAAGGCATATTGTGTATTGAAACGAAAAGTCGCAAAAATGCGATTTTTGCCTAAAAACGTTTTTTCGCTTCGAAAATGTCAAATTCGGATTTCCTGATGGTTTCTACTCCTAGAGGGGTCAAAATTGAAAAATTACTCAAAAATCGAAAAATTCGTCAAAAATTGTCAAATTTTGACGAATTTTTCGATTTTTGACAAATTTGTCAAAAATCGAAAAATTCATCAAAAATTGAAAAATTCGTTAAAAATTGAAAAATTACTTAAAAATTTAAATATTTTTTTGTGACTTTTCATATTTCCAAAAAAATTTCACGTGAGTAGTCCCACCGTGTAGTAGCTCCGAAATTTCTTTCAGCTCGAAAAATTTGTACTTCTGGAAATTTTTTTCTATCTTTGTTTTTTACGTGTTTTTTCCTGCCGATAACTTTTCCTTATTATGATTTGATGGAAATATTCTTAAAGCTTCTTTAAAAGCTCGTGTGAATTGTGAAAAATATTTTAAAAATAATCTTGGATTTTTCTATAAGCCTTCTTATTGTATAATGAAAATCGCAAATTCCGTACGAATTTAGATGAGAAAAAGCAGTGTAAAACGATTGAACGGGCGTGTCAACGGCATACATTCTGAGCCAAATAGTATCACTTCTTCATCATCGAATAATTCAGTTCCTGCAGCTGTTGCCGCCACGGGCAGTATTCTCGCTCACACCATGATGGTTTCGGCAGCAGCTGAGAAAGTTCAACAATATCGGATGCAGAGTGCCACATTGTCGGAGGACTTGCCAAATGTTCCATCAAGGGCGTCGGAAACATATCCAGCTAACGTTAGGCGGACAACGATAACGCCTGGGTCTTCTATGAATGATTCGTCGGATGATCTATTATCAAGACCGGATTCAAGTGGATCTCGTGAAACGGCATCTGCTACGTCGAGTTTTCCTACGCGGACAACCACCCCACATCCACTATCTAAAGTTAGTTTTTGTTCAGGGTCAGCACAAGAAACAACACGACTTGTCGGAAATCAACACCAAAATGTCGGAAATTTCCAACTTTTTAGAGCATTCTCGACAAGTTGTGTTGCCTGATTTTCAATAAAATCGTGTTTATTGAGACGGCATATTGTGTTTGCCGTTTTTTAAAAATTCAAAATTTTTTCAAAAATTCAAAGAGCTATTTGGGTGAAAATTAAAAAATTTTGAAAAAATCGCCCAAAAATCTCAAAAGTGCCATTTTTTGGGCATCCTTACAAGCTCTTGGCTTTGAGCTATGAGACTCGAAAGTTTTAAAATTTTATACGAATTTTGAAGTACAATGAATTATATGTGTACATGGCTCAGTGCTTTAGCCCATCGCATACCTTGTCGATGGTTTGACTCCGGTCAGCGTCTATTTGTTTTTGCACATTTGCATGTGCAAAAAAAAATAGACGCCGACCGGAGTCAAACCATCGACAATGTATTCGTTGGGCTAAAGCACTGGCACTGAGCCATGTGCACATATAATTCATTGTACTTCAAAATTCGTATAAAATTTTGAAACTTTCGAGTCCCATAGCTCAAAGCCAAGAGCTTGTAAGGTAAAAATTCGATCGCGTTTAAATGTCAAGTGGGTACGCTCTACAAAGTTAGCCGAGTTTGAAACAATTTTTTGACTATGACAGTTCCGTGACGTCCCTTATGCCCGAGTTTTCACTAATCTAGTTGGAACTAAACATGAATTTTGGCTGTGCCAATATCGATTTCGTCATGATTGAATTGTTGACATCTCCCAATCTTGCCCTTCCCAGCGATCCTCTTAAGATAAATTAACATTGCCGTCCTTTCTTAAGATAGGAGTTTGAAGAATTCAAGAGATTTTGCCCAACAAGCCGCAGTTCCTTGGCCGGATTATCCCAGGATATGGTAAAATAATTAAGAAAAGAGCCGTCTATTACATCAAATTAGAAAAGATGACAGGGAATGTAAATATTAAAAGAAAAGAAAGTTCTCAAGGAATCATCGCTATCACAACTGACTTGTAAGCTATGAATATTATTATTTTCATAATGGTTAAGTTGCGTTTCTAAGATATTTCTCCACGAATTTTATGTCGAACTATAAAGAATGCCGTCTTTGTTTTTTAAATACACCCAATAATCAAGCATATTTTAAAATAATGTAAAATTCAGGGTTTTCGTGTCAATACTCTAACTAATTCAAACGAGGTCGAGACGAGATATCGTCTCGAATTGAGTCACGAATTCGAGTAGTTTAGTGTCTCGACTTCGATGTTTAGTAGCCTAATCGTGTCAATATACAGATTTCATTGCAATTCAAGCAAAGCGCGCATATTATAAAATTCGTTGAGAAATGTCTTAGAGCCTTAGTTGCTAGGTAAAAATGTTTTATAGTCACGGCGCACCAAAACGTACAAAAAGTGGGAACACCCACAAAAGGCTTGATAAAACGCTTGAATGCATTGCTAGAGGGAAGGCCATTCACGTGAAAATTTTCTCTGGAAATGATCCTTCTAGGGGTAAAAACATGCGGAGAATCAGAATTTGATAATTTCGAAGCGAAAAAACGCTTGCCTGATTCAGAGGCAGCCTGTGTATTGAAGCGAAAAATCGCAAAAAATTTGATTTTGAATGCGATTTTTCGACTTTTCGCTTTAATACACAGACCTTCCCTGAATCAGGGAAGCGTTTTCATGCTTTGAAAATGCTTGCAATCGATTTTTCGTATAGAAAAACGCCCTAGAAAAGTTTGAAAACGCTTCCCTGACCCTGATTCAGGGAAGGATGGGTGTAATGAAGCGAAAATTTCTGGCTAATTTTATAGCGTTTTTGAGGGCATTCCCACTTTATGCAAGTTTTGGTGCGTCGTGTTACACGGCCCGTATAGTATACTTTCCCTGAATCAAGGTCATGGAAGCGTTTTCAGGCTTCGAAAATGTGCGCAATCGATTTCTCGCATAGAAAAACGCAACAGAAAAAGTTTCTGGCTGATTTTATAGCATTTTTGGGGGTATTCCTACTTTTTACTTTTTTACCTAACCCTGATTCAGAGAAGAGACATATGTATTGAAGCGAAAATAGGCAATTTCAGGATCAGAAAAGCGTTTTCAGGCTTCAAAAACGCGCGCAATCGATTTCTTGCATAGAAAAACGCAACAGAAAAAGTTTCTGGCTGATTTTATGGCGTTTTTTGGCACGTTTTGGTGCGCCGTGTAGTAGAAATGTTCTAACAATAGAATGCAAATTTTGCAATACAAAAATTTAAAGAACAACACATGCTATTTTGTTGACAATTTTTCTAAAAATGAGTTGAAATGAAAAACTTTTTTAGCCAGCGAGCAACGATCGAATCCCAGCATTTTATCATTTTTTTGGACCCAGAATGTTATTTTTCTGCTAAAACCTTATATCCGTTAGTGCTTTCCAATTTCCGGTATATCCACTGACTCTTTTTTTAATTCTTAAACACCAGACGTATAATCTTAGCAGAGATCCACTATAGCTATTTGGCTCTTATTTGTGATTTTTGAATCTACAAGTTGATTTGAAAAATTGCACATTGTTGCAAAATTTTCTAATGAACCTTCCGTCTATAACTGATGCGCTTTTACCGCCCCTTAAAATCATGCTCTTCCCCACCGAGCTCAAGAAAATTTTCACGGCAAGTGATATGGAAAAATATATAGCTTTTTATGGCATTAGGACGGTATCCACCTCACCGATAGACGCAACAAAATGACACCAAAAGGATCTAATTTGAACATTGTTTTGGGTTATTGAAACGAAAACATGAATCAGAATTTTCGTTTCAATAACACAAAAAATTTTCAAATTGTACCGTCCTAGTTCCCGCTTTTATGCAATTTTATTAACATTCTTTTTTTAGGCTCCAACCTTACCATGCACATCATCCGAAGAAGGTTCCGATTCCCCTTTATTCCTTCGTACTATCAGTGTACAATCGTTGCCTTCAGCGCCGACAATCCCAACCGAGATTTCACTTTATGAAAAAACACTTCATTTACTCGGGAATGATGTTAATTGCCAGAGAGAGATTGCCCTTGGCAAGCGTATTGGTTTTTATCGACTGGGCAAGGAGCTTGGTGCGGGAAACTTTTCTAAAGTTAAACTTGGTGTTCATGTCTTGACCAAAGGTAACGCTTTAAATGGTCCAGTCTAGTGAGAAAAAAGGTGCCATTATCTGTTGATATTCGGAAAGTTCATGAAAAATGGAGCATTTTTTATTTTTATGACACCCTCTAAATCGTTGTAGTTTTCGAGAAAATTACGTTTGAAATTTTGAAATTGTTCATGTTTTCGTTGCAATACACAAACTTTTTAAAATTTTTTGATCGATTTTTTCAATTTTCATACAACCATTGTAGCAATTGTTTATAGTTAAATGAGACGAACAAGGTGACACCAAAATTATCCAATTTGAACATTGTTTTGAGTTATTGGAACGAAAACATGAATCAGAATTTTCGTTTTAATAACCCAAAACAATTTTCAAATTCGGAAAAATTTTATATATTTTTTCTAAAAGTTGACCCTTATAGAGTTTTTCGTATCAGGAATGCGCGCATTCGATTCTATGCGACGAATCGAATGCGCGCATTCCCGATACGTGAACATGTTTTCTCGACCTTGATTCAGGGTTGGTGTATTGAAACGAAAACCTAAACTTTTAGTTTTTATATAAAAAATGGACGTTTCGGGGGGGGAGGGTTTGAATTTTCATCCAAATTGAATGTTTGTTCAAAATTTTCAATTTTTCGAATTTTCAATTTTTTCGAGTTTTTACAATTTTTTCGAATTTTTACAATTTTCGAATTTTTTCGTCCGAATGAAATAGGCCCTAACCCTAAGGCTTTGCTCAACAATTTGTCTTAGAAAAAGTTGCTGTGAAAATCATGGAAAAATCCAAGATGGATCAAAAAGCTCAACGCTTACTCGCCCGCGAGATCGACAATATGGAACAATTGCATCATCCAAATATTATTCGACTTTTCGAATGTGTTGAAACGTTGTCCAAAATGTATCTGGTTATGGAATATGCAGGTTCACCAAGGTTATAATTCTCGGCACCTAATGCAAAAATTTAGGTGGTGGTGAATTGTACACATATGTTCACGATAAAGGAAAACTCACCGAAGACGTTGCAAAGCCTATTTTTGCACAAATTATTTCTGCTGTTGCACATATGGTATTTGATTTTTATAGATATTCAAACGTGAATAAAACTTTTTCAAGTTTAATAAGCTACTCAAAAAGATACTTCATTTGGGGCTGGGGCCTTAATAGAGTGAAAAATTGAAATTTTTTTCTAGAAAATGACCCCTCTAGCATAATTTTTCACTAGAAATCCAAAAAACGCACTCCCAAAGCGTAAAAACACTTTCATGACACTGTTTCGAGCAAGTTCATACAAGGTGTTCCAGTAGGTTGGGACTATCATTGATTTGAGGGTTTCTTGTCATTCAATCGGTGGTCATTTTTATCTGAAGCAGAATCGTCGGAGCTTTCCCCTACAAAAAACCGCATCGAAAATGATCGATTGGATGACGAGAAACCCCTCAAATAAATGCTAGCCCCAACCTACTGAAACACTTTATTCGAAAAGTTCAAAAGTCTCGCGCTGTTTATGATCTTTGAAATAAGAAACATAATTGCCGGAAATTCCACCGTAATCCGTAATAGAATTTATCCTATTTTTAAAAGGAATTAAAAATTAATTTATGCAGCAATTTTTAAATTTTTTTGCTGAAACAATGTTGTATTTTTAGCATTCGAAAAACATCGTCCATCGTGATATAAAAGCGGAGAACGTAATTTTTTCTCAACCTGGATGGGTCAAACTAGCTGGTGAGCAGTTGTTTCTCTTATTTTATTAAGCCAGTGTTTAGATTTCGGATTTTCGTGCCGATTTGAAAATGCCGATTCGAAACTTTCGACGTTTTGCGGTTCGCCTCCTTATGCTGCACCCGAGCTTTTCAAAGATAAAAACTATGCAGGCATGGCAGTAGATATCTGGGCTTTGGGAGTTTTGTTATATTTTATGTTGGTTGGGGTGACACCTTTCCGCGGAGAAACTGTGAATGATTTGAAGAAGAATATCCTCGCCGGCTCGTACACAATGCCCGAATATGTTAGCACATTCGCGCAGCATATTATTCACAGAATGCTGGAAATGGATCCAACGAGGAGAATGGGGTAAACAAATTATGGAGCTACTAACACAATAGGGGGGGGGGGGACACCCACGTGAAAAAATTTCAAAATTTTTTTCTGAAAATGACATCTCTATGAAAAAAAACATGATGGAAATATGTTCAAAGTTGACATTTTCGAAGCGAAAAAACGCTTCCCTGATCCAGGAAAGATCTGTGTACAAGTAAGTTCGATAAACAAACTACTAATTTACAAGCTGAAATTCAAAGGTAATTTTTTTAGTGTTTTGGATGTGAAGAAGACCTATTGGTTACGAGAAAGCAAATTTCCAGAATCATATCTTCAGCTTTCTATGGATCCGAATGAAAAAGAGTTGGAAAAGAACGAGATCGAGCGAAAAGTTTGGAACACGCTACAGGTTTGTTTTAACACATTTAGAACGTTACCAAATCAATTAGAACGTTACTGAACACAGAAAAAATACAAAAAATAGCCTTAAACTAAGGCTTAGCCTTAAGCTTACCTTTAGGCTTAGGCTTGGCTTAAGCTTACTCTTAGGCTTAGCCTTATGCTAAGCCTTTTCTCCGAGAAAATCAGATTTTCCCGAAAAAACAGATTCTCTCGTAACATATATATTTAAAAAATTCAGAGCTATGGAGTCAGCCCAGAAATGATTCGAGAATCTATTGGCAAGGGTGCTAGAAATGCCATTATTGGGACATACCGAATTGTCTTATATCAATGCCAGGCTAATGAAATGGATAAAGAACGAATTAAAGTGAGCTGCTTATGTTACGAGCCAACGTAGACTTGATATTTTTAGATCAGTGAACATCTTATGCAAATGGCTGAACGCAATCGGCGAATACATCATCAAAGGCTAAACGAGCGAAGCAAAACTTGTACTTTACTATAATTCGTGATAAGTGCACTTATATATTTTCTCTTTGTTTTTTCACTTGTAAATTGACTAAATAATAAAGATACTAGTATAGTTGAAGCGTCGCACTGAACGTGAATTTTGGAGCTCTTCCCCGGGGAGACGCAATCAACAGGATTCCAAAAACTGATACTTTTTTGAAGTAATAATATTTTTTTGCACTTTATTATTTTAAGCACAACTCTTGATGGTTAAATCCAATTTCGATGATCTCGGTCTCGTTGGACAGCTGGAGATGCTGACTACAACTTTTATAAGAAAAAATATTATCTCTTACGATAAATATCGAAAAGTCAATTGAACGGTTTCAAAAACTCCTAGCTGGAATAGCAATATCATATCTACAGTAGCGTGACAAGCAAAAAATATCGCGTAATTTTGTGTTCAATTGAGCCTATACCACAAGAAAAACATGATAATGACGTGAAAAAGTTTTTCATTTTCTTCATCGGATTACGGGCACAAGACTTTGACATTTTGATAAAACAACAGTGATAAGGTCTCTCTAAAGGACAAAGTAAAAGTTCAAACAATATACAAAAATCCAAATTTATGTTATCAAAAGAATTAGACTGTAGAAGGATCAACCAGTAGTCATTCATAAAAGCATCATGTGTTAAAACTTATGAGGGCAAAGGGTTCTCAAGAACAAAGTATCTCCGCTTACCAATCTTCTTCTAGCGGCCATCTTCCTTTTGCATCAAGAAAGTTTTGCCTGTCCAAAAGGAACGATTGAAGGCCTAACTTCGGATGTCTGCTATCTTTTCTCTGTGACAAAAGCAGTTTGGGAAGATGCTGAAACTGAATGTATCTCCTACGGTGGTCATCTAGCTTCAGTCGACAGTGCATTTGAAAATGCTTTCTTACAAACTCAAGCCAAAAAAGCGTTTTCTAATGATGCTAACTATTATCTTGGTGGCTCGAATGTTTATGCTCTTGAAGAATTCAACGGCATAAAGCAATGGATTTGGATTGATGGAGCACCTTTTAGCTATCAAAATTTTGCTCCTGGTAAGACTTCGAATAAAACCCCATTAAAAAATTATAGGGCAACAACCAAAAGAGTCCAATGAAGGATACGTTTATGCAGACATTCAATCTGGGCAATGGTATTCTGATTTTGACCTTAACTTTACGCATACTTTACGGCAATATGTTTGTCGTTTGCCGAATGGAAGGGTTGATTGCAATAACGGAACTTACTATTATTTGAACAACAAGTGCTATTGGGTAAATTTTTGACACAAAAAACTTAAAGGGGGCGGGTAAGAATTAGAAAATTTTATTGCCAAAACAGCCTATATAGGGATGAAATCATGCGAAAAATCGATTGTGCGCATTCCCGAAGCGTGAAAATGCTTCCTTGACCCTGATTCAGGAAATTGATGTGCGTATTGAAGCGAAAATCGAAAAATCTTGAAATTTCTCCCTCAAAATCGTATCTAATTTCATGTGGGGAATCGATTGCGCACATTTCCGAAGCTTGAAAACGCTTCCCTGATCCTGATTCAGGGAAATAAGAGTGAGTATTGAAGCGAAAACCCAACATGTACTAATTTCCCTGAAACAAGGTCAAAGAAGAGTTTTCAATATTCGGGAATGCACGCAATCGATTCCCCGCATGAAATTACCCCCCCCCCCCCAGAAATATGTTTTTAAGGGAGAAATTTCAAAATTTTTCGATTTTCGTTTCAATACACACATATATTTCCCTGAATCAGGGTCAAGGAAGCATTTTCACGCTTTGAGAACGCGCGCAATCGACTTTTCGCATGATTTTACCCCTATATAGGCTGTTTTGGCAAAAAATTTGTTTGAGATTAGTCCCTAATTCTTACCCCCTTTAACTTTTTTTAGTCAGCTGGTGGGCAAACCTTTTCTGAGGATACCATATCTTGTCAAAACAACAGTGGAAATCTGGCTTCGATTCATAATGATCTGGATAATAGCATTGTAGCGAGTATGCTTTTTGTGAGATCATATATATCTCATCAACCCCATTTTAGTCTATAATTCATTCAAAGCAGACGATAAGAACACTTTCATTGGCTTACATCAAATCGATGGAAACTGGGTCTGGCAAGACGGATCCCCTTATAATTATAGCAAGTGGAACGACAGGGTCGAACCATCATCCCCAAAAACACAATGTGTTACGATGACAGGAGAGTATTGGTATGGTGGTGGTGAATTGGAATGTGAGTTTTTTCCGGGATTTTGCTTGTCAAGTGATGGTATTTGTGAAAAAGCAGTTCAAGTTACACCAGTGAAGCATGTTTCTGAAATGAGACAAGAGAAGAAATTGAGGATATCGCGTGAGGGGCTTAGACGAAAACACGAGAAGAAGTTTGATACGAAGAAAGCACAAAAATGCTAGTTTTAGGTAACCTAATGTATTGCTTAAATATATTTTATAAATTAAACTGTGAACCGATTTGCTAGTATAGTCGAAACTCTTTTTTGGTTACCACGGAACTTTTTATTGAATCAGGCAACGTGTACATTGGAACGAAAAGAAACGTGGGTTCTTATATAGCTTTTTTGATCATCCCTGCGTGGTTGTATGGCGGGAAAAAAGGATTAGTAGTAGTTACTACTACTAGTACTACTACTACAAACTACTACTAGTAGTAACTAATCCTGATTTTCCCGCCATACGACCACGCAGAGACGCATTAAAAAAGCTATATAAGAATCCACGTTTCTTTTCGTTTCAATGTACACGTTGCCTGATTCAATAAAAAGCTCCGTGGTAGCCAAAAAAAAGTTCGACTATATTTATACATTCGTATAAAAATAGTTTTTCGATTAAACGTATTGTAACAATAGTATTGCCGCCTTTGCGTGCGGTAGGCTTTGGAAGGTCTTTAGTTGTAGATTTCAAATAGCAAAGAGATTTCGAAAAATAAGTATATCAGATGGTGGTTAACGAAAAATTTTTATAAGGGTGCCCAAAAAAATTTATCCGTTATTGCCAAGGCCATAATTCCTCATGGCGATTGTTTTGGGACCTCACCTTCATAGACTTCAGATGTCGAGTAGTCTTGATGAGCTGCACCAAGTTTGAACTAGCCAGTAAGTAAGCTTGTCGATGAAGGATTCACCTGCTACTCTTTCTGGTTCCACGTGTATGACTTTTGGTTCGACTTCGTCGCTTCTTCCGACGTGGTAGACGCTGACGTTGAATGCCTTCAACGTCGTCGGCACGGCTAGTTGTTGCCGATGATCTTTCGTAGATTTCGCTTACGACAGAATCCATGATAAAAACATAAAACCTATTTGAATATATTTTGTATGCATGATAAAATTTATTAAATCATTATACAAACTTATAAATACGCATTTTAACGATAACTTTTTATAAATCTACTATTCTTTGTTGATTTATTTTCCCCATCCCCATCCGTAGCCGGACCATCCCTAAATTATCAACAACATTTCGAAGATTTCAAATTTTTCTTACCCATGGTTGATATCCCCATCCGCCCCATCCACCGCCATATCTCCATCGACGTTCCCCACTCCAGGAACCCGACGAGCGTTTGACGATCTTTCGTTTGCGTCGTTTTCTAAAAATTCATTAAAATTTCAAAAATAAAACCTTACCCAGCGCTCTGCTCCTTAACAATCTCTTCTTTGACTTTAGGAGGTAGTGATTTGATAACATCTCGAATTTGATCCTCTTTTTGTTTTCCTGTTAGGGTAGGACTATGCGCGATCTCCCAAAGCTTTTTGTCAGCTTCTTTTGCTTCAGCTGAGAACTTGGTAACGGAACGAGCATGAGCCTCTTCGGCCTCTTTTTCACGTTTTTTGTTTTCTTCGACGAATTTGTCGTACTTGGCCTAAATGTTGGGGATTTTTCTGAATAAATTTTGAAATATTTTAAAGAGCTTTTTCGAAAAAATATGCAAATTTCGAATAGATTTATATTTTTATGCAAATTTATGAATTTCACAGTTGAATCTTAGGCGTGACGACAGTTGAGGAGAAGCACTTGAGGATAAAATTTGAGGATGGCTATTTGAGGACGGGACATCCTTTAAGCATGGGACGTCCTCAAATGCCCCATCCTCAAATGTCCCGTCCTCAAATGTCTTGTCCTCAAATGCCCCATCCTCAAATGTCTCATCCTCAAGTGCCCGTCCTCAATTGTCCGAATCTTACTCTAAGTTCTGGAGTTTGTTTCTTGAGCCATTCTTGTACTTTAGCCTCAATTTGAGCATCCGTGTGTTCATGATTGTTTTTCAAGAGTGTGTGGAAGGAATTCACTACATCTCTAGGTTCTCCTTTAAGAAATTCTGGATCATGTTCTTCTTGTCCTAGGGTCGCTGCGCAAAATCCTACTAATAGCAGAACTTTGAACCACATTATGCCTAAAAAACTGGATGAAAAGAACGATAGCTAGTTTATATAAACCCTAGCAAAAAAATACTTCTAAAACTTTTCACAAATTTCATATATTTATATACCCGTTTGTTGATCGCTGTTTTTTCGGTCAAGGTTTGACCGTGACGTTTACAAAGATTACAAACAAGTCTCACTGGGATCGTCCTTGACGAGTTCGACGAAAAAGTGACCATTTTTTCAATGAAATTTATCTATATTTAGTGACGTTTGTTGGGTATACACAAATAAATCTCAACCGGAGCTTGTAAATTAGCAGCTTGTTTAGCGAATTTACTTGTTCAAATTTCACAATACATCAAATTTTACGCTAACAAGGGAACATTTTCAGTTGTCAGTACGAAACCTATATTGAAACTTAGCTCAAAAGATTCGTCATGGTCGACTTTATTTCTGAAATGATGGAATTTTCTGATATTGAGCACTCCTAGTGGGTCAAACAGCCTCAAAAAGTCTATATGAGTTCTTTTCATAAGCCACGGAGTAGAACCCTTTGCAAGTTGTCCGTGTAGTATAAGGGATAGAGTGCTTGGTCGAAGCCATACCCTTCGCTGGTTCGAATCCCACCGGGGTCAAAATGTTTTTGCCCACCGAGCTCTCTATCCATTAGAGCGCTTTCCGGCCAAAAGTTAAGGTTCTCATAAAAATTTCTCATTGTGGGGATCCAAAAGTCCTTAAATATCCGTTCTCAAATGTCGGGTCCTCAAATGTTAATCCATAAGTGTCGGTACGCCAAAAAAACCGGTAACATATAGACGCTTGACTGCGCCTCAAAGATTACAAACCAGAACGAGATGGAGCGAAACTGACCATCTCAGACCTTGAAATCATATATTTTTTTGTATTGTTTGGGCTTTTTTTGATGTTCGATAATTTTTTTATTTCTTCAATCAATTTTTTATATAGTAAAGTACATTATATCCGGAACCTCCATTAAAAAGAACATTTGATAGATGGAAAGTTAGAAGACATGGTAGTCCTGCGATGAGATGCATTATTCCCATACAAATCAACCAAGTTTTTGATGTGAATATAGAGAATGGTTTGTTTAACGCTTCTCTAAAAATCGACAAAATGTCGTAGCTTTCTTTTGATGAGCTTTGTTCCGTTCCGATCAAACTTATTAGAGTTTTATCATGACCAGGACTGATGAATTGGGGTATGGGGCTCCCCTTTTTATACCCTCAACCCCCAAAGACAAAACGAAGGTCATAGCTTTCTTTTCGAGCAAATGACTGTCATAGCTTTCTTTTCGGGTTTCCAAGGATAACTCTCCTGGTTTTCTGAGTCAAAGTAAACTTTTACTCAAATAACTAAAATATCTACTTGGTTAAATAGGTTCCCTTAAAAAATTATAGTCCGTTTTTGGTCATAAACCTCAAACAACTACCAAGGTGGTTAAGGTGTGCTGCCGTCCTATCTGGCAAGTTAAGCAACGTCGGGCCAGACCAAATGGATTTGATCCCCGCTAGAACAGGAAAGTTTTTGCATATTTCAAATATTTAATACCAAAATCGGGTGAGTTTCTCGCACAAAATTAGCTCTAGGTGGTGTCGTGGAGAGTCGCGAAATTTTGTTAGACTGCCAGATCTTTAACCTTCACTGTAGGTTTCCACTTTCTGTTTTGGCGTCGACGTTTAACCCACTGCTCTATTGCAGCCAACGAATGTTTGACTTGTAAACTTCCTTAAATGGCTTTGAAGCTTGCACTCTCAGCGAATTTATTTGTTATTTTCCTTTCACCGCGCTTACTTCTTTGGTGTGCTATTTTCGGCGCTTTCGCCGAAACGCCGAAAATAGCACACCAAGGAAGTACAAATGAAAACACCAAAACTGGTTATTCGTTGATTTTATCTAAACAATTCTTGGCTGTTTCTGCTGATAACTTTTGTATGCTCACTTTATTGATTTTTTTATAGACTTCTTCAGATATTTTTCTCTAAAATGAATCTTGACCAGAAAAGAAGCTTAATCACGAATCATGAAATCCAGATGTTTGAGGAGGAGAAGAACGACAAAAGTCATGCTTTCAAGAAGAAATTGTTTAAAGAGGTATTTTAAACGTGTCACGTCATTTCGGCGAATCTTTGCTTAGGCTTAGACTTAGGCTTACAAGGGACACTCACCCTCAAGTGGAACACTCAAGTGGAAGTATAGCTGGTTCGCATGTGGTTATGAAGAAGAGTGATCCGGAGATTATAAAAATCCAATTGAGTTTTGTTTAAAAGTTGATAATGAGTATCGTTCGAATCAAAAATGCAACTCTTTCGCATCATTTCGATGTTCTTGGTGCAAATTTTGTTTAAGCCATGTTTTGTTAGGTGGGTTCTATTATTGTGAGAATTTTGTTGCATAAATTGTTACTTTTTAAAAGTCTGGTAAAACATAGTGGACAAAATCATTAATGTTTACATCTGGCCTCGTGGATGAGTTGGTTAGCTTGCAGTTTTGAGTTCCACGAGTACCAGGTCGATCCCCACCATGTCACTTTTCTTTTTGCACAATTTTTTCCGATTTTTACCTCTAAAAATAGAACTAGGGAACTCTAATTTTGATGTTTTCATAACTACTAGGACCTATAGAATCAGTTTACGTTGACTTCGTTTAAATCTGGGACTATCACTTGGTGAGTGTCTCTTGTTAGATTTAGACAAGATTTGGGCTTAGGCTAGGCTAGGTCTTAATCTTAGGCATAGACTTAGGGCTCCTAAGTGTAAGCCTAAGGCCAAGCAACGAGTCACCGAAGTGACATGAAATCATTTTGATGCATTTTTAAATTTAGATAAACAAAATGGTTACATTCTTGATATTTGCACTCTTTGGGGCGCTATTTTTTGTGTTACAATTTCATAATTTATATGTAACAACTAATGGAAGAGAAACTCCGTCAAATAATACTTCTATCTACACAGTTCGAAATGTTCAACAATCGTTAGTCTCGACTTTTATTTTATTGTTAAGTGCCATAGCCATTGGACATTTGTTAAATAGGCTGAAAATACCTAATTTAACAGGTATTTGTAAAATAATAATTAAATACAGATTCAGGGATGTTATTAACTGGGATCTTTGTCAAAAACTTTTATATAACATCCCAGTGCATTGTGGTCATACCAGAAATCAATTCGTTTATAAGAAAATTTGCTTTTCTTGTGATTTTATTGCGTGCTGGCCTCGGTCTTGATTCTGGAGCACTAAAGAAGGTCAAGGTAAGAACTAGAGGTCGAAAGTGAACCTCTGGTGCCTTAGACCCCACGAATCTAGGCATTGGGCCCTTGTTATGGCCCAAAATTTAAAATCCGAGATTTAGAAAATTAAAATTTAGACAACCTAAAATTTAGAAAGTCCGAAATTTAGAAAGGGTGGGCATCTTAGACTTAGCCTAAGGCATACTATTGTAACCTTAGGCTGCAGGTCAACAGGGTGGGTATCGGCTTAGTCTTAGGCTTAGCCCTAGATTTAGCCTTAGGCTTAGCCTACGGCATACTATTGTGACTTTAGGTTGCAGGTCAACAGGGTGGGCATCACCCGTCTCGTCCGGGGGATGAACACCCTTTCTAAATTTTGATTTTCTAAATTTGGGATTCTAAATTTGGGATTAGAATCTTGGGCCTCTGCTCCCTTCCTTCTCAACGCCCCTGTTCCTAAGGCCTGGAGGCCAGTTCTCAAATCTTCAGAAACTGGCTTTTGTTACCTAAACCCCAGCTCCAGTTGACGGACAGCCGGGTTCATTTTCACTTTCTTTATAAAAATTTCGTCTCAAATAGATTGCTTGTGCTCGATTGTCATTTCTTCCATCAACTTTCGAATCCCTTGGAATTGCCCTACTTGCTTTCTTCTTATTCAAAATGGACCCAATTTTTGGACTTCTTCTAGGGTAAACGTCCATGTTAAAATTATAAAAAAACAGCATTTAGCTTCCTCTTGTCGGCTGTCTCACCGGCTGTAGTGGTCCCAGAAATTATAGATGTGCAAGCAAAGGGTTTAGGTGTAGAACAGGGCATTCCTACTCTGGTGTTAGCCTCGTGTACGATTAATGATGTTTATGCTATAAC
>JAQGBS010000859.1:0-18510 GCA_034698545.1 Acrobeloides obliquus | reverse complement strand
TACATATGCAAGTTTTTTCACATTTTTTCATATTCTTTATTCAAAATCAAATTGTTTAGAAATACAAAAAAATTGAAATTTTTTCTTCAAAATCGGATTTTCCCCCCGTCGGTGAACCCCCCCCTTTAAATCCATTTTCGATGGTATCTTTGGAAAGCTACAACTTTCTTATAGGGTATGGGGGGTCATGTAATAGAAAAAGTGGTCGAAAAATAAGGTTTTTTGTAAATATCCAGGTCTCCAGAGGGGATAAAAATTTAGGCTGTGTTTCGTTTTGGCTCAATGTGTTTCTTCTTTCAACTTTAATAAATGGGCGTTTTGAGCTCTTCTATCGCGATTTAAACAGAGAAAAACAAGACGGCTATTGAATCAAAATAAAATGCGTCATCACTTTTTACGAGATCGAACGAGTACTTATTCATAGTGTCAGTATTTTTCTTTTTCATTTTATGCACTTACTCATTGTTAGCAGAAATATAAGTTTTTTTTATCAAAATTATCATTTTTGGTTTTGTTGTATTTTTTACAATTGTAAAAATTCGAATTTTTCCCTTGTTTCCCCAAGAGATAAAAAGTGATAAAAAAATTTTTTTGTCTCCGATTTTGATGATTTTGGTGTCAATCATCTTCTCTTACCGCCCCTTACAACTTCTGCAATGGCACTCCGAGTTTAAACTGTTTTTTATATATCTAAAAAAGGATCCTATTTTTCCTCCCCCTAAAAATGCTTATAATTTTTTTTAATTTTTAAAGTATTTTTTACTTATCAAATTATTTTTTAGACTATTTAACGCTCCGCAAAAACGTCTTTAGGCGATTTTTATTGGTCAAAACGACTCTTTAGACTATTTTCACTACTCCACAAAACGTCTCTAGGCCATTTCCACTGAAAACGGTCTTTTTTCGTTTTTCGCAAGTCAAAAAGCCTTATTAGGCATTTTCATTGGCCCAAAAAGTCTTTAAGTGATTTTCATTACTCGGAAGATGTCTTTAAGCAATTTTTCACTAACCCAAAAGTCTTTCTGCGATTTTCAATAGTCTGTTTTCGACTAAGTGAAAATATCCAATGAACTTTTTGGGCTAGTGAAAATCGCCTAAAAAAGATTTTAGATAGTTAAAATATCTTAAAGACGTTTTTTGGAGTAGTGAAACTCACCTAAGACTTCTTGGGATTATGAAAGAGGCTTGTGGATCTAGTGAAAAAGATTATTGGATTCGTTAAAACGCATAAAAAGTTCTTGGAGTAGTGGAAATCATCTAAAGAAGCTTTTAACTAATAAAAAGCTCCTACAGACGTTTTTGCAGAGTAGTGAAAATAGCCCTTTAAATAGGAAGCTTTAGCTCTATTTTTGAAATTTTCCTATTGCATGTTTAAGATTCGACATCATTTTTCGTTAACATAATTCGAGCTCACTCGATTTCTAAAGCCTTTTTTGTTTTTAATAATATGTTTTGAATGCTGTGTTTCGAATAAATTTTATTGCATTGTTAAACAGTGGGTTGATGTTCTAGAATACACAAATATGACTCATTATTTGCCGAAGAGAAGTTATTAATGACTGTCGAATAGAGTTCTCGGTGTTAACAAAATCGAAATTGGTAATCGTTTGTTAATGAGAAAACCACTCTTTATCTAAAAAATTTCACTAGACTCTAGAACGGTGAATATAGTTGTTTATGCGAATGCTGTATCTACGCGTGATGTCGAAAATTTAATAATCTTACGGTTGAGTGAATTTGTCCAAATTTTGTCTGTTTAAAACATTGGAAAACAAAAATTTCACTCAAACCTTCATACTGTTTACCGTTTTTATACAATCATTTCCATTATTTGCTTCATAAAAGCCCGTCGCTGTTTAGCCTGTTACTTTTGTTGCTCCATAGATTTTTAATATATCTAAAAAACCTAAAGGAAAGAAAACCTGTTTTTTGTCTTATTAAAGTGTATTGGGTCGTTCGGAAAGTAACTGGCTTTTGCAGATTCCATATAGACTTTATTAAAACGACCACATGAGGCTTTTTCCATGTGGGGAATCTATTGTGCGCATTGCCGAGCGCGAAAAAAATTCTATTTGTTCAATTTTTTCCCTTGGGGGACCAAGGAGTAAAAAATCAAATTTATAAAAAATTTTCTAAATTGTCTGAATTTTTGTACTCGGTGGTTTTTCGACATGGGGAAGTCGAAACCGAAGGAATTTTTTGATCTTGACTACTGAAAGTTACATCTACTCGAGGCATACTTCCTAAAAAATTTTATAACGAAAATCGTTTACAAATTGCTTAAATCAGAGTTAGTGAAATTTATTCAATCCTCAAAAATGCGCGCAATTGATTCTCCGCATAGATAAACCCCCAGAAAGCCGGTTTTCCAGTGAAAATCCGAATCTTAGTTAATTTTCTTTTTAATACACACCCTTTACCTTAATAAGGGTTAGAAGAGCGTTTTTGCAGTTCGACAATGCGCCCGATCGATCTCCCGCCTAGAAAAACCCCTGAGGAGTCATGTTCATAAAGATTCGAGGCAACGCTCAAAAGCACCTTATTTGTTGAACAACCTAATATTTAATAAAAGTTCGTCATGCCAAAAACAGCATTGATACAAGTTTATTTATTTCATATGTATTCCATTAGTTGTCAAAATTAGATAGCATCAATTATTTTTTATTACGAATCCGTCATAATTGTTGCTAAGTTAATCAATTCAACTTTTTTAGAAGTAAGAATTGGCATTCAACATGATTAAAATCATCTGCGACTTATTTTCTTTCTTGGACAAAGATCAAATTGAAAGAATTCAACTTGTTAACAAACTTTGGAACAACGTCATCATTCGTCATAAAAATATTTTGCCTCTTCGACTATTTAATAACTTAGAATTTATTTATGGACAAATTAATTTTTATGCGACAAGCAAAGATCTTTTTTTAAGCAATCTCAAAGGCTATAAAATTAAATTTGATGGGATAAACTTTAGCAAAATCGGGGGAAATTTGGCATGTTATTCACAACTGACCGTCGATGAAGTATTGAACAATTTGAATGATGTCGTTTTTAAGGGTATTCAAATTTATGGATGTGATTCAGAGGATTATTTCTTGAATTTGATGGAACTTGTTACAAAGAAAACTGGAGGTAGATTTCGCGCAAAATTTGGAAGCTGGGATGAGGAAAGATTTCTCTCAAAACTGAATGAAATTTTTGGTAAGGCATTTATAAATACTGTAAGAAATAAGATCCAACTAAATATTTTAGTATCCATAGCCGAGCATCCGGTTCGGAATAGGGTCTGTGGATATGAAATTGGCCCTGAGGTTCGAGCTTTGGTGCGGAGGAAACCGGCCTCTGGGATGGGAGCTAGGCCCTAGGATTTGGAAATTTGTTTTGTGGCTCAGGGTCGATACTTCTCGAATCAACTGTCCCGAGCGATTCTCGCTTTTGCCCATATTTTGTATAAAAAACAGTATGATTTTAATTATTTTAGATAAGTATATCATAGTCGATGAATTGACTCTCGGTCAACATTTCGGTCCTGGTTCATATATAAGAGAATTCTGTGCGAATCCCGAAATTGTACAATTGCCGTCGACACCGAAAAAAATTATACTTCAAGATTTGAAATTTCAAGAAAATGACAATGTATTGCATTTCACTTGTAATGGCAAATTAAATAGAGCTAACCGATTGACTATTTCTTTATATACTTCAGAAACAAATTATGGAAATTTTGTCCGGCAATGGTTTGAGGTATGCACAATAGCGTAGCTAGGATTTTTGGTGAAAAACTATTTTTCTCATTTTAAGTCGAAAAAAGCTTAAACATTTTTTCTGGTAGATTACTTATGGTTTGATTTATTTTTTGACTTAACTCCTCCCATCCGATCTGGCAAGTTAAGCAATTTGGGCCCGCAGGTTTGCACATTCGATCCCGCTAGGAACCAATTCGGAAGTGCTCGAAAGCGCTCAGAAGCAATCAGAGAAGGGTGGATGACTTAGTGCTCGGATCGGAAATTCTCCTTTCCCTCGGAGCGCGTTAGCGCTCGGTCCCCCAGTTTATAATTTACTATTTATGAAAATTTTTTAGGTATATAGTACGCATCAAAACCCCATTTCTTTAGTTGGAAAGTTCAAACTTAGATGCCAACCCAGCAGTGTTCTTGAAGCTGTGAAAACATTTTTAAACAATACTCAACTTCGTGTAACATATAGCCTCCATATCTATGGTAATCAGTATTTTAAGCGTCGTTGGGTGCTACATGAAACGGATTCTTATGCTTTGATGATTGAAATGAAATATCGAGAAGGAACCGAAATGAGCAGTATAAATGAATCAGATTTGGATCAACTACCATCTCATTATATAGACTTCTTTTCATTCTGTGTAAAAAAATTGTAATTTGAATATATTTTTTGAATTAAAAGAAATTTTATTCAATATTTAAAGTTACAAAAAGAATATCATTGGTGTAGATGAATATTAAACATGAGGGATCGAAGAGACCTGTTAAATAGAAAGGCATGAAATTGCTTGCCTGACTTTGATTCAGGGAATACAAAGTTTTTGAGACATTTTCGGGGTATACTCCTCGTAGGGCACCTTCTCGTAGTCAAAATCACAAAATTCCTGTTCCCGATGTCAAAAAAAACCCCCTGCCACCAAATTTCAGACAATGTGAAGTACTTTTTGAACATTCGAGTTGTAGGCAACTCCGGCATTATAAGAAGAAGGGGGTGAGTGGCACACACCCTTGCCTACGTGTGGAGATAGGCCCTAGGACTCGGAAATTTGTTTTAGGTCGACCCATCTGGAATCAACTGTACCAGAGCGGAAAAAACTATACAAATCCAAACGAAATTTTGCCTGATTTGCAATAAAGTTTGAGTAATGACACGAAAATAAAGAAACGAATTTCTTGACAAACGCGAACTCGAGATCTTCAAAAAACAACCTATATTTTGATTTTTAGTTATTCTGATTTTAGTTATTTTGATTTTTAGTTATTTTGATTTTTAGTTATTTTATAGGAACCTGTTCAAATTCAAATTTTCGCGTCAATGCACAGACCAGTTCAAATCTGTTCGAGATACAGAGTCTCGAATTCGCAACTCGAATTCGAGATATTTAGAGTCTCGAATTACATGTAATTCAAGATGTGTAGAAGCGCATTTAGAGTTTCGAAATCATTTCGAGACAATTAGCGGGCAGCCTAAACTGCGAAATTCTTACAAAAAGTCTTCGCCAAGGGGGCAAAAGTCCTCTCCAAGGGTGGTATGAACAAAGGCGGATTTATCCTCAATTGTTCCTCAATACTATCCGCGGATTATTTCATCAAAGTGATGTTTGATATCGATTTTATGATTATTTATTCCAACCTATTTTTTATTAAATGATCGCATCTGTGCTTTTGTCATAACCTTAATGGATTAAATTGTGGAATAGTTTTTACGTATTATTTCAATGCTCGATATTTACATTTCGTTACATAAAAATATCAAGATTACTTTCTTTAAAAATTTAAATAATATGATGAAGTATAAAAAAATAAATGTAAAAATAAAATACGCTTAATAAAAAAATATGCATAATCAAATATGTCATTCAAAATATTTAAAATCATTTTTATTTTATCCATGGATTTAATTATCCGCGGATACGAATTAATCCATCATTGTATTATTTTAAAAAAGTTTGTATCTAACTAATTAACTCTTTTTTGTTATGGTACAATGTGATTTTGGAGCAATACGACAAGGGGTCTCCCACCTACATCAAGCAAAAAACTTGGGGGAACCTCCTCATTGTCAATGACCTTTTTGGTCATCAGGATATAATCTATGGCAGAAAACCTTCTCATCTGGAGCTCCCTCCAGCCCCTTGTCTATGTATGATTGGAGGTTCAAGAAGGAGTCAAATTTACTGCCTATCTAAATAATATTTTCCTCTGTTGATGAAATTACTCTTAAGATATTTGACATTTGTGAAATGTTAGAACACGAAGCTTGGTCATTGGTATTTATGCAATAAGCTAATGTATGAGGAATTCCCACGTTTTCTTTTTAGTCCATAGACTGCGTCTGATAAAGACGAATGAACTTTAAGACACTTATTTTCATTTCATTGTCATCAAATAAATTTTTAACGCCCAAATTTGCAAATAATAAATGAGCGATGATTGGAAAGAACAAGTGTATGCTATGAATCATCATGTTTTCCTAACTAACACTTAAAAAATTTAGATACGCAAGGTGAAAAATTCATGGTTTCTGCTCTAGTACTTTCTATAAACAAGCAATAAAGTGTAAATGTTGTGCTTCAACTTGTAGTTTATGCAATGTTTGCTCAAACGCAACAACTATATCTACCAAGCCTACGGGAACGACTGCAAAAACTAATGTTCATACTGGGACTACTGTAAAAAACACTGTGCCAACAAGAACTACTGCCAACGGCACTGCTCACACAGACTCAACTACTGTTGGAAAAAAGAAGTGAAGATAAAATTTTTTGTTTATTTGTGCTTTTTGAAATGTATTATTAAAATAAAGTTTGTACAGTCAAATCTCTGACCCCCTCCCCCTCCGATTGATTAGGCAAACCTCTCAATAGCGACCCCCAAATGTAATAAAAGTTGCCTGATTTCGCAATAAAATTGTGTGTTTTGAAGCGGTTGAACCTGATATTCTATCAATCCTAGATGCACAAGGGGGACACAAGGCCCCTTGTGTCGTCGTATTAGGGGCAAAAATGCGAAAACATATCGTATTTTGGCCCGAGACGACACACACCACCCTGAAAATGAGTTGAACATTTCCGACAAAAAACCGAGCAATAGAACGTTTTATTACTTATTGCTGATAATTATTTACCAAGCCACATCGAAATTGGCTCGTTCATTGTTGAGTTATGTTCAAATTTAGTTGTGTAGTGACGCGAAAATCGAAAACTGATCTATCTCGCCATAGGAACCGAATTATAGATCGAACGAGGGGTCATTTAAAAGCTCAGAATATAGGGGATTCAGATATTTATGAATCTTCATCATGTAGTCCTGATTCAGGGTCGAAATTCACGTTCTTACCATGAATAAATTAAAGGAAGCGTAACATTTATTGCCTAATCTCGAAAAATCGAAAAAAAACTTTTTTCCGATTTTCTTCTAAAAACCGACTTTTTAGGGTAATTTCTAGGCGAAAAATCGATTGCGCGCATCATAGTGAACCCTTATTTGAAATGGTACACTGTGATTTTGAAGCAACGCGGCACAGGCCCAATAAGAAGTTTATACGGCTACCTAATAATATTTTTCCTCTGTTGATGATTCACCTATGATATTTGATATTTATAAAATGTCAAGACAACGTGAACCATTGTAATTGGTATTTATGCGATAAGCTAATATGGTGGGAATTTCCTGTTTAGCCCATTGACTAGCATCTGATAAATAGAACGGAACTTTAAACACTTATTTTCATTTCATCAACGCCGAAGATTTTTTATTGCACACATTTTCAAATAATAAAATGGGCAATGATTGGGAAGAATCAGTGTATGCTAGTAAATCATCACGTTTTCCTAACATGGGTAGAAGCTCTAGTTGGGCTGCATGGTTAACTTGTATAGTTGTTACGTTAATTTTATTAACTATATGGGCTATACTGGGGGTTATTGCCGGTGTAATACTCACATTTAAAGATGTTATTAATAACGAATTTGGGAGTAAGTCTTTAGGGGGGGGGGACCACTTTCATCAATCTGAGGAACCTCTTCAGACCTTGTCCGAAGATCAAAAAACTGATTTTACGTTGATTTTTTGAATTTTCTTTCTGAAATTTTCTGAGGGGGGGGGGACAGTCCCCCATTGATAATGTATGATGCGCGCATTCCCGAGCTTAAATTTTTTATATGTCTTCAATTTTTCCCTCGGACAAGGGACCAAGGGCCAAAAAATAGAACTTTCAAAAAAACCAAATCGTAAACTTTTTTGTATTCGGGGTCTCTCTCGCAAAGCATAACCTTGTTAAAAAAAGTTGATTTTAAAATTTTAGATTTACAACATTTTTTACAACTACTCGTGAACAGGACTGCGGATTATCAGATTCCCAGTGGTTATACACTTCCAAATGGCTATACACTACCACCTGGCATTGGAAGATAACATTAAAATTTTTTCTATTAAAATTTTATTTTATAAAGTCTGTTTCACATCATGAGTAAAAAAAGTCGGGGTAAGACAACGGATAGCGAAGTCACCCGATGGGCAAGTTAAGCAACGTTGAAACGGTTAGGACGACCCCACTAGGGCCAAACTTTTGAATTTAAAGGGGGCTGTTTGAGGCCTAAGCCGAAAAAATCGATTTTATGAGTTTAGCCAAAACTTTGAGGCCAATTTCCGAAAAAACTAAAAACTTTTGGTCTTCGAAATATTGGTGTCTCCTAGCCAAATTTTCTGAGAAATCTTATGCGCACAAAATTAGCGGACTCACGTACGCACGTACGGAAGAACACAGAAACCGACTTTTTATATTTATGATTTATTATGAGTATTATTTTATTAATGTTTTTGACTAATCAAAAACTCTTATTTTATTAGAGGATGAGGCAAAAAGTGCATTTTGTGATTTTTGGGGCTCGAGAATTTTTTCGGGATCGGAAAATTTTTTCTAAGAAGGACTCATATAGGAGTAGGGATCAGGGCTGTCGCGGAACAGGTCCAAAGGTCGGAACCGGAACAGCAGGGTTCGGAACCGGAACAGACACGGAACAGCAAAAATGCCCGGAACTTGTCGGAACTCGGAACCGGAACAGTGTTCTGCGACAGCCCTGGTAGGGATGTTAAATTGCCATGAAAACGTGGCATTTGCCGTATTTTTGGACTTTTTGCCAAGCTGCCACGTTTTTGGATTTTTTGCCCCGTTGTTGGGCGTTTTTTAAAGAAAAGATCAAGTTCATTAGGACCGATAATTTCAATAAATTTTGAGAAAAAAAATTAAAAATTTGAGCAAAAATTCTTGATCAAAAACTCGATTTTCACAACAAAAAAATTTAATTTTTCAACCAAAATTCGATTTTTTAGCAAAGTTCGATTTTGAGGAAAAATTCAATTTTGAGGAAAAATTTCGATTTTTAACCAAAAAATACGGCAAATGCCACGTTTTGGCATGGTATTTGCCACTTTTTCTATTTTGCGCACATTCCTAAAGTATGAAAACGCTTCCTTGACCCTGATTCAGGTATGGAGTTGGTGTATTGACACGAAAATCGAAAACTTTCTTTTCATATCAATACACTAACTCCATTCCCCCTAAATCAGGGTCAAGATAATTTTTTCATACTTTAGGAATACGAAATCGATTCATCGCATAAAGTTACCTCTATATGGGTCACTTTTAGAAAAAATTTTCCGGTTTCAGAAACATTTTCGTGTCCCAAAAATGCACTTTTTTGCCTCCCTGTAATAAATATTAATTTTTTCAAACATAAAAATATTTTTTTATAATTCCTTCACTTCTCTAGGCCGTTCCTAGATCCGGCCGAGAGAGAGAGTTAGATTTAGCACAAATTTTGCTGCCCCCTTTTCTCTGATCCTGATTCAGGGAAGAGTTAGGGATATCAGTGAACCAAAATTCGATTTTTCTCAGGAAAACCATTTGTCTATGTGGTTTTGTAGACTGGAAATTGGTTGCGTACATTGCCGAGGCATGAAAATCTGGAAAGACAATGGTTCAATACATTTCTTTGTTAGATTTACCCCTGAAGAAAAATCTATGATATTTGACATTTATGAAATGTTAGAACAACGCGAACCTTTGTCATTGGTATTTATGCAATAAGAAAGGAACTCCCACGTTTTCTTTTTAGCCTATAGACTGACGTCTGATAAAGACGAATAAACTTTAAGGCACTTATTTTCATTTCATCCGTATCAAATAAATTTTTAACGCCCAAATTTCCAAAAAGGACCTTGGTCTTCTGACACCCAATTTGTACCAAAATTTACATGTTTTTTTTACCAAAAATACGACATTTTTACGTTTGGCGGCCAAAAAAAGATCAAAAACATGTCGTTTTCAAAAAAATTTCAAAAACATGTCGTACTTGGAAGAAAATGTTCCCTCCCCCCTACTTGTACAACTATGATACCAATCGTTTCAATGCACACGATTTTATTACAAAATCAGGCAACTTTTATTGCATGTAACTACATCAAACCCTTCAATAGTGACCCCTCCCGAGGGGGTTGCTATTGAGAGGTTTGATTGTAATAACTGATTTACAATGGTACAATGTGATTTTGACAACTCGGCACAGGTCCAAGGAGTTTATATGGCTACCTAATAATATTTTTCCTCTGTTGATGACTCACTTATAATATTTGATATTTATAAAATATCAGAACAACGCGAACCTTTATCACTGGTACTTATGCGATAAGCTAATCTGGTAAGAATTTCCGCGACTGCTGTTTAGCCCATAAACTGGCATCTGATAACGGAACTTTAAAACGCTTATTTTCATTTCATTGACGTCGATTATTTTTTATTGTCCAAATTTGCTAATAATAAAATGGGCGATGATTGGGGAGAATCAGTGTATGCTAATAACTCATCAAGTTTTCCTAAAACGGGTAGAGGTTCTAGTTGGGCTGCATGGTTAACTTGCATAATTGTTACGTTCATTTTATTAACTATATGGGCTATACTGGGGGTTATTGCCGCTGTAATATTCACATTTAAAGACGCTATTAATAACGAATTTGGGAGTAAGTCTTTAAGAGACGATATCTTGAAATTTCGAAACCGCTCAAGCCGCTGTTAAATGGCTCGAGCGCCATTTAAATTGACTTTATTTAGTGGGATTAACGCATGGGAAAGTTTTTGAAAGTCATTTTGAGCCAATCCGCGGAACCTGAATTTTTTAACCTGTCTAAAACACCCTAGATAATTTTTTTCGGCCAAAATTTCTATTTGGCTGATGTATTCCAATATTGGAATACATTAACCAGATAAAAATTTTGGCCGAAAAAAATTATCTAGGGTGTTTTAGACAGGTTAGAAAATTCAAAAATCAACGTAAAATCAAGTTTTTGATCTTCGGACAAGGTTAGAATATAAGGGGTTCCGCGGATTGGCTCAAAATGACTTTCAAAAACTTTCCCATGCGCTAATCTTACTAAATAAACTCAAATTAAATGGCGCTCGAGCCGTTTAACACTACGGCCACACAGTAGCGTAGCCTGGGGTGTGCTCAGCGTGCACGTGTCCCCTGAAATCAAATGAAGGTCGAAAAAAGGTTAGAAAGGGTCCTCCTTATGTTTTTTGCCATTTAAAAAAATTGTTGAAAAATTCTCTTATATTTTTGAAAATTTTTGGAATTGTGCCCTCCTGAAATTTTTTCCTAGCTACGCTACTGCGGCCACATAGGTTTCGAGATATCGTCTCTTAAATCATATCAATCAATAAGTAAGGTGCTTTTAAGAGTTACGTCAAATCTTTACGAAAATGACTCCTCCAGATGTTTCTCTATGAGGAGAATAGAATGCGCGCATTCTCGAGCTTAAATTTTTTATATGTCTTCAATTTTTCCCTCGGACAAGGGACCAAGGGCCAAAAAATAGAATTTTCAAAAAAACCAAATCGTAAACTTTTTTGTATTCGGGGCTTCTCTCGCAAAGCATGCATAACCTTACTAAAAAAAAGTTGATCTTTAAATTTTAGATTTACAACATTTTTTACAACTACTCGTGAACAGGACTGCGGATTATCAGCTTCCCAATGGTTACACACTTCCAAATGGCTATACACTACCAGCTGGCATTGGAAGATAACATTACAATTTTTTCTATTAAAATTTTATTTTATAAAGTTTGTTTCACACCATGAGTAAAACAAGTCGGGGGTTAGATAGCGCAGTGGATAGCGAAGTCGCTCGATGGGCAAGTTAAGCAACGTTGAGACGGTTAGGACGACCCCACTAGGACCAAACTTTTGAATTTAAAGGGGGGTCCGTTTGAGGCCTAAGCCCAAAAAATCGATTTTATGAGTTTAGCCAAAAACTTTAAGGCCAATTTCCAAAAAAACTAAACACTTTTGGCCTTCGAAATATAGATGTTCCCTAGCCAAATTTTATGAAAAATCTTTTGCACGCAAAAATAGTGGACTCACGTACGCACGTACGGACGAACACAGAAACCGACTTTTTATATTTATGATTTATTATGACGTATAATTTTATTAATGTTTTTGATAATCAAAAACTCTTATTTGATTAGAGGGTGAGGCAAAAAAGTGCATTTTTGTAATTTTTGGGACTCGAGAATTTTTGTGGGACCGAAAAATTTTTTCTAACAAGGACTCATATAGGGGTAGGGATGTTACATTGCCATGAAAACGTGGCATTTGCCGTTTTTTGGACTTTTTGCCAAGCTGCCACGTTTTTGGACTTTTTTGCCCTGTTGTTGGACATTTTTTAAAGAAAAGACCAAATTCATTAGGACCGATAATTTCAATAAATTTTGAGCAAAAAAATTCAATTTTTCAACCAAAATTCGATTTTTGAGAACGAATTTTAACCAAAAATGCCACGTTTTGACATGGTGTTTGCCACTTTTTCTACTTTGGCATGTAACATCCCTATATAGGGGTAACTTTATGCGGTGAATCGATTGCGCGCATTCCTGAAGGATGAAAACGCTTCCTTGACCCTGATTTAGGGAATGAATTTGGTGTATTGACGCAAAAATCGAAAACTTTCTTTTCGCATCAATACACCAACTCCATTCCCTGAATCAGGGTCAAGATAATTTTTTATACTTCAGGAATGCGCGCAATCGATTCGTCGCATAAAATTACCCCTATATGGGTCATTTTTAGAAAACAATTTTCCGGTACTAAAATATTTTCGGGCCCCAAAAATGCACTTTTTTGTCTCATCCTGTAATAAATATTAATTTTTTCAATCATAAAAATATTTTTTTATAATTCCTTCGCTTCTTACAGGCGCATTAAAATCTTCTAAACTTGCTGCCAAACCATTCTTGAGTATAGGCCAATATCTCATATCACTGGGGTATTTTAGACGTTTCTTCAAATTTTTGAATTTTCTACTTTTTTCTCTACGAAAATATCGTTTTGATCGAGTTGGCACCGACTTTGAAAATTGATGACTCATTCTATTTTTATGCCCAAATTCTGAGGTTGGCACATGCTTTAATTTGGAAACCGGTGCTCTAACATAATTTTTCTCTTTTAACATTTTTCTCGGGTAAGAAGCTCTTCTAACATGTTTTCTTTCGTCTATCACTTTTCTTGGGTAAAGTGCTTTTTGTGCTTCTGGTTCATGTTTGGAAATTCGAACTTGATAATTAAAATCTGGTAGTGCATCTTTTTGCCATGGATTTTTGATGAGAAGTCTTCTTTTTGACTTGAATGGAACATTTTGTACCAACTTTTTAGGAGTACCAACTTTTACAGTGGAGGTATTGCTTGGTTTATAAGTCTTGTACAACTTCTGTAAACTCTTTGCATAAGCCAAATTGGAATCGAAGATGGAAATAGTGGTGGCTTGAATTTTATTCAGATCAAAATCATCCGGTTGATATCCTGGTGGAGAAACACGCATTGGAGGTAGTAAAACTGGAGCTGAGTCTGATATGTAGATTTTGGTCGGTTGAGATGGTTCAGGGTGGTGATGAAAGTTGGCTTCCTAAAAATTAATGTAAAATCATTTTTGGATAAGGGTTTATGGTCACAATTATACACTGGCGTAGGCAGAAAAGTCGGCTAGGGAGGACTTCCCAAAAAAGGCCGATTTTTCCCAAAAAACATAAGCAGACCTTTATGTGTAAGGATTTTTTTTAAATTTTGCCCACAAGAGAGAGGGGCACCTGCCCCCTTGCCTACACCACTGTCCAAGCTATTCCTAGGTCCAGCCTGGCACGTATACACCTCTAATATGCACTAAATTTGAGTCTTACAGTTATGCTTTCTGATTCCACATCTGTTGTCGTTCTTTGAAATTTTATCATCTCTTCTTTTCCATATTCATTCGGTGCTGTATCCACATAAGTAGATGGATTAATCATGTCCACAAATCTAGGCCGGTATACATCATCTTTTGGTTCTGCCTCATTTTCGTGTCCAACAGCTTCGGTAACAAAAGATGGTAAAGTCGTTTCAACTAGTACGTCTTGATCCCTATATTCCCCAACTTCATGTGGCCTAGTGAAAGTGTAATATTTCTGTAGTTCTTGCATATTTTGTTCCGTAAATTCAATGATACTAGATTCAGTGGGTGCTTCAACAAAATTTCTGTCAGGCTGGCAAATGTTGCATGAAGCGATACAGTTTGTAGTGATAAGAGTAAAATATTTTTCATTCGAACAATACCCTGCTTCAGAAAATTTTTGACAATATAAAGGATCTAAATGGCGATTTCAGTCAGTAATTCCAAGAAATACAAGGGGAATTTTGTAACCTGGATGTGTCGTAACAGCTGTTACGACTCATCAGATCAAAGTTGCACAGACCCCGGTCCAAAATTTTTGTTTTTATGATCCACCCCTGCAGTTTGGCGAGCTTTTTTTTAGAAGGGGTCCCGCGGGGACCGATGACCTACCCCTTTTTATTCATGACCTACCTCCTCCCCACCCCATGACTCACCCCCTTCCTACCCCATGACCTACTCCCCCCCCCCTTCAGTAGAATTTTACCGGGGTTGTGCAACTGCGATCCAGATAGTCGTAACCAATTACGACTCGGTTGCGACTATCTGGATGGAATCTGCATACAAATAGACCAAACCCAATATACCAAAATTTTCCTGGGAATCTGAGCTAAATTTTTCTGGACCAAAAACAGTTATTACGACACATCCAGATTGCAAAATTTCCTTGCAGCTGTCGTGACAAAGTGGTGGTCTGTCGCCACAGCCCAAAAACTGGATGAGTCGTAACAGTTGTTACGACTGTAAGCTTAGCAGTTTCATTACTCATTATTGCAAACATTCCCTTTTCCTCGATCGGGTATACTCATAGATGATCAAGGAAGGGGGTACTGGCGCCCCTTTGAGAGGGATACAGTACCCCTTTGTTCAGCTATGGTTGTACTCCATACTACACAACAATCCGTAAATCTCAAAATCTGAATTATTACCTTTATCTTTACACTCTTGAGCAATTGAACTATAGGAGAGAGTTAAAATAATGATAGAAGGACTTAAAATTTTCATCTTAATAAACTATAATTGCCTACAACTTTCACTCTTCTACGAAATCTCAACAAACGAACTCGCTCATAGATGACCTAACGGAGGGAAGAAGAACAATTTTCAAACGAAGAAGAAGAACATCTACGAACCCTATACATCGCCATACATAATTGTACTCATTTTAATAATGGGTTTCTTTGCTCCATCATGCGTTGAAATTAAATAAATTACGGAGAAAATAAGGTGAATTGTAGTTCAAAAAATGAACTAGATTATAACATTTTTTATTTTCAATAAATTAGTAAAATAAATAAATAAATAAAGTTATTGTATGATTGAAGCTGGTTCTGGTTCATCGACAAATTTCATAACTGGTTCTATTTCTGGACAGTTTCCACATGAAGCAATACAGTTTTTCTTGGCAATATTTTGGTATCTTGGGTCAACGCAGAATCCATTTTCGCTGAATCGATGGCAAAAAACTCCGGGGACTAAAATTGGAGAGATTAAAGAAGGGGTATTGTTTTTCTGTGACATACTAACATAGACGTGCTCGCTATTTTAGAGAAGAATCTAAACCTTCTAGCGACCGGGTACAGTCATATATGGATAGGGGATCCACTAATGGTCCCTCCACAAACTTTCAGCCGAAAATTTACATAAGAGTTCCTTCTCATGGTTTTGCAATTTTTATCCCCCACCCAGGCACACGCAAATTTTGTGAAAAGTGGACCCCTTCTCCTTATATGAGTTAGCTCTAGGTTTTTAGAATTTTTAGAGAAGGGCTGTTAAAGGCTTGACTTTTTTGCACCATCCTGTACATTTTTTAGCATATCCAAGGCGACGAAAAAATCGAAATATGTAAAAAATTACCCTTTGGCACAGTGGCGTAGCTAGGGGGGGGGGGAGGGATTGCCTTCTGAAATATACTCTAGGGAATAGAAGCGCTCAGAAGCGCCTCCATGATCAATAGTCGACTACATGATCAATAGTCGATTCGATAGGTACAGGAAGAAAAAGAATAGAGCCCTTGGTGTGCAGGCACGGCGTCCGAAACTTGCAAAAAAGTTGCGCGCCGAGCAAGCCCTTATAGCAGAATGGATATGACTAGATTTGCAGTTTCTAACGTGGAGGGTTCGATAGAGAGAGAGGGACCCAAAATAACGTGATTTTTTTCAAAATTTTTTCTGAAAATGTTCCTCTTAGGGGTAATTTTTGCGGGGAATCGATTGAGCGTATTCACACAGCGTGAAAATGCTTTCCTGACGCTGATTCAGGAAAGAGGGATATGTGCATTGAAACGAAAATGAGCTTGCCAGCCTAGCTAGTAGACTGGCAAACTAATATTTTGTAGGTTGGCAAGCTAGTAGGGTGATAGGCTGTACTCTCCAAAACCTATATTCACCGAATTAAGGTTAGGGAAGAGTTTTCACGTTTCGGGAATGTGCACAATCGATTCCCCAACTAGAAAAACTCCCAAAAAACCTGTTTTCCTGCGAAATTTGTATATGTATTGATAGATTTAAGTAAATAAAAAATTTCGAAATTTGTTCATTTTCGTTTCAATACGCATATCCCCTTCCCTGAATCAGGGAAGCGTTTTCAGAGTTCGGGAATGCGCGCAATCGATTTCCTGCATAAAATTACCCCTATAGGAATCATTTCTAGAAAATTTTGAAAAAATTTTTTTGGTCTCTCACCTTTATTTTGGGTCCCTCTCCTTTATGAGTACCTGCAACTTTTTTTGCGAACTCCGTGCAGGATAAAAAAGTTTGGGTTCTAGTAAAAATTTAGAAAGCTACTCTGAAACACTCTACCCCGATTTACAAAGCCTTTCTTTAAATTTTCTTAAAATTTAGTCATATTTTCTTACCTATATCAAAACACCCATCTCCTTCAATATCTTCAATACTCTTCACCTTTTTAGGCCATTTAGAACGACTTTGAACTAATATACAGATAGCGCCAAAAATTACAATAGCGAATATAGCCTTCATTTTTTACTTTAAAATTGAAATTTGAAGAAAAGTAGAAAATATACAATGCAACACCGGATTCGAGGTTGTCGTCACTGAAAAACCTGTTTCCTTTTATACAAAGCTCGACCGGACAAGTGGCAGCTTGTGAATTGTACGAGCATACCTGTTGTGGTCAAAGTGCAGCAGCTGACCTGCTGACCTAACAAAACACTGACCTAACAAAAACACAAGCTGTTCAAAATGTCCTTTGTGAGGAATGGATTACTCTAAAGTTTTAAGCTGTGTTTTTGCTGCTGAAAAATTAGCACTTCCGCCGCTATTTTTCACAGTTTTAAACAGCTGGGATGGATTTTTAAAATATTTTTACTTCCGGTCAGAACAGATCAATTTTTGCATTTGCATGAATTTTGCAAAAAAATGCAAATGCTTCCCTGAAAATTCTTTCCTCACCACCTCTAGGGGTAACAACATGTGGGAAATCCGAATTTGACATTTACGAAGTGAAAAAATGCTTCCTTGATTCAGGGAAGGTCTGTGTATTGAAGCAAAAAGTTGCATTCAAAATCACATTTTTGCAATTTTCGCTTTAATACACAGGTCTTCTTCAGGGAGGCATTTTTTCGCTTCGTATCAAATTCGGATTTCCCGAATGTTTTTACCCTTAGAGGTGTCATTTTCAGAAAAAATTTTCGAAAACTTTTTCACGTGAGTGCCCTCTCCCCCTTATTGTGTAGTAGCTCCCAAATTTGGACTCCTTTTTAGTGACGTTTAAAATCATCCCGAAAAAATTTTTCAAAAACTAAGATGACAAAGAGCCTATTTATTCCATCCTTGAAAAACACATTTGTCAAGGCAAACCTATGTGAATTTTTGCGATGCCATAAAAGTCCATTTAATGCCCAAAGAAATTCAATACATTTTTCCACTTCGTCGAATAATTTTTTTCCTAATCTGGACCGCTTTGATCATTTTTGGATAAAAAAAGTCAACTATTACGCTCGTTGGGTCTTTTTTGACTTTTGGTTATTTCGAGAACTAAGGCCGAGGTTAGTTCTGGGAAAAAGACAAGATTGTGGCAAACGAAAAGCTGAAAAACACGACATTTATAAATCTTTTTATATAAAATATGTAATGTGTGTAGCTGAACAATGGCCGAATAAGTGTCGATAAAAATTGTCGAAATCCTAACATTGTCAAAAATTACTTTGAAGGTTTTAAAGTCGATTTTATTTATCTTAACAAAATGTATGACATTTAATTTTTGTATGAAAATACAGAGCTTTAGTCCCTCTAACACATGCAAAAAACCGTATATAAAAATTATTTAAC
>JAQGBS010000858.1:0-18517 GCA_034698545.1 Acrobeloides obliquus | reverse complement strand
GTGTCTTTTTCTGCCAGAGAAAATTCAAAGTTCGCTCATATTCTTGCCGTTGGACATCTATGGAGTCCATTTTTGGGGACTAAAAAAATTTTTTGAAAATTTTTTAAAGGGGGTAAACTTTTCAGCAGCATCTCCGAAAGAAATTTTTGCAAAAATGTCTCTTCTAGGGGTAATTTTATGCGAAAAATTTAACGAATTTTTAAAAATGGATGCTAAATTCGTGTTCCTCGATCCCAAAAAGCTCTAGACGAGTATCATCATGCCATTCCCGAAGCTTGAAATGTTTACTTGACCCTGATTCAGGGAAGTAAGTGTATGTATTGAAACGAGAATATGAAAATTTTGGATTTTTCTACTTCTAGGGATTATTTTATGCGAGAAATCGATTCAGTGCATCCCCGAAGCGTCAAAATGCATCCTTGACCATCGTCTCGTGGAATCGATTTCTCGCATAAAATAATCCCTAGCAGTAGAAAAATCCAAAAAATTTCATATTCTCGCTTCAATACACACTCTTATTTCCCTGAATCAGGGAAGCATTTTCATACGCGCAATCGATTTTTCGCATAAAATTACCCCTAGAAAAGTCATTTTTTGCAAAAATTCCAAAAAAATTTTTTTCGGAGATACTGCAAAATTTAATCCTCTTTGAGAAAAAAATTGAAAAAAAAACATCATAAAAAATCAAATTAAAAATTAGCCAAAAAAATCATCTTTCTTGTGTTTCCAAGATAAATTTGCAAACAAAAAAGTTCACAACAGAAACGGACGGTTGAAAAAACTTTTTTCGAGTTGGGGCGCGAACAACATTGACACTGACTCGGTGGACGGGCGGTCGATGTGCAGAATCGCCGACGATCGATGACGGAAGAGTGCTCTCTATGTGCACTCGGAATGTGCCCGGTCTTTCTTTTCATCTCGGTGTGCTCTTTTGAAGAGAGCCTGCCTAGGCTGTTAGATGGGGGAATGGGACAGGCCATGCGTGCGACCCGAGAGTGGGGCGATGCGGTCGAAGGTCGGTCGGCTTGTGTTCAACCAAAAAATGTCTTTGAAATATGAAAATGGGCTAGGAAACGCGAAAAAAATGTAAAAATGATGAATTTTTTTTAAATAGATTTTTGCAGGGAAAGCGAATTTTTAAACATGGATGTCAAAATCGTGTTCTCGACCCCAAAAAGCTCTAAACGAGTGCCATGAGTATAAAAATGAAATTTTCGAATTTCCAGGGTTTCGTGTCAATACACAAAATTTTAAAATTTTTGAATTTTATAGGGTTGTTGGTACTTGTATAAAGCTTTTGAGGCTGAGTATTGACACGAAATTTTAATTTTTCGTGTCAATACTCAATCCCTTAAATTTTATAAGCTTGATGGTACTCGTTTAGAGCTTTTTGGGGTCGAGGAGCACGGATCCGGTGCCACCAAAATTAGATTTTTTACTACCCCCGAGACCTATGGTTGTGGCCGGACTCGATCCAGCCGCCTTTGAATTTATAAATAGAAACTGAACCAGCACTCTAACCACTATACTATGAGACCTTTGTCTTTGCTTATACAAAAGTTTTATTTATCTATAATAGTCACAAAAACAAAATTGTTCGAAAAATTTTTCCATCAAAAATTTGTACTTCAATGACGTCGAATTGGTTGTTGGCCCAAGAGTTGTTGGCTCGTGGTCGAATGATCGATTTGCGTCAAATTTGGTGGTGATGGTGGGTGGCTTGGCGGTGCTGGTGGAGCCAAGCTTGTTGATGGAAAAAATTCTCTATTGGCCAAAGAAAATTCGTGATTGCAGTTATCCGACGTGCAGCAACACAACCAATCGAATTGTAGCCCACCGGCCTCTAGGCCTGTATGGCAGCCGGGAGATTGGCAAAAAAGTGCGGTGGCACAGGATCTAAAAATGGATTTTAGTAGAGGAGAAAAAACTGATAGCATAAATCGTGGTCCTCGACCTCCAAAAGCCCTAAACGAGTACCATCAACCCTATAAAATTTAACATTTTGAAAATTTTGTGTATTGACACGAAAATCTTTTTCAAAAATTTCAAACTTTCGTGTCAATATTCAGCCCCAGTCCCCCGCCTAATTTTTAAATTACCTATGAATTTGATCCACATGCTTCAATTTGAAAGTTGCACAACCAAAAAATTCTTGACCCTTGTAGTTAGATCGGTCGGTACAGTTTCTAGTTGCAAATCCAGAAAAGACTAAAAATTTAGCATGTTTTTCTCAAGTCACAAAATTTTTGACTCCATGGCGTAGTGGGATAGACGTTAACCTATCACTTTGAAAGCCTGGGTTCGATCCCTCTAAGTCTATGAAAATTTTTATCAACCACCCTAAAGTTGACATCGTAGAATTTTTGCCCATCTTCTTTTTCTAACAAGGAACACATCCGAGCTCGAGATCAAAATTTTTGACAAGACCTATATAGTTTTGTAGAGCATACCCGACTTTCTGTCAAAAATGAGAAAATTAGTTGCCCAAGCTTGTAAGCTGGTTCGAATTGTTTTTGCCTAGCTCAAAAACTTGAGAAAATTTTTTGGAAGGCAAAAATTCTATCAGTTCATACCAACTTTAAAATTTGCATACAATTTTAAAAGCTCAGCCCCCTGATCTCCTCGAAATGGCTCAATCCCGGGCAGCACCCCCATTCCCCAATGTTTAGCCTACCATCACTTTCAGTACAAACAAAAGCACTAGAAAATTTAAAATGCAAAAATATGGTCATCGCCAAAACCATCATTGCCCTACACATTCTCTTGTCACAAAAAGACATAACTGAACAGTAAGATAACAACTAAACTGACGAACTTTCACCTAAACCTCTTCCTTTTTGTATCCATCGCCTAATGACTTCGAACGGATATCCCCACTTGTAAGACAAATTACAGGAATTCCTGTATGTGAAAATTAATTGACTACCGGATGGGAATAAGGCCTCTCGAAACGAATGATCCGGAAAGTTGATTCAAGATAATAGTGTACTTGAACTAGAAAAGTTCATTCGAAGTACATTGTCATGAAAAACTGGACTGTATAAATAAAATAGAATGCAAATAAAGTAAGGTATGTACAAAAATTTTATGAAAAAATAAATTTTATGAAATAACGAGGCTCACGGCTGACCAAACTGTGCAAAAAGTGGTGAAAACCTCAAAAAGTGTTAAAACGTGCTGGATTTAGTTTAAAAACATTTTTTAAAGTTATTTATGCAATTTTAAAACAAGAAACATTCTTTTTAAATAGTTTTCAAAAAATTTTGGAAAAATTAATTTTAATCACGCAAAAATAAATTGCTTCAGATGGAAATCGAACCTAAGCCTTCTGCATAGGAAGCGAGAGCAAAACCAATGAGCCAAGCAGGCTATTTATATAAAAGTTTTTTAAACGACTTTTAGTTATAAAAACTGCTAAAAAAAGGTCGATTTTTTGCCTGAAAAAGAAAAAATCGTTCTGGTCTTTTATTTGGTCAATTCTTACGAGCATTTTGAGCCCAAGATCTCGAAAAATGACTTATGCTATCAAAAGTTTATACGTTTGAAAGTTTTAATATAAAGAAAAATTCAAAGACATTTTTAACATATAAAATCCAGTTCAAGCAAAAAAATTCCTTTTTAGATACGTGGAGCAGAAGCTGTAGAACATTTTTTTAAATTTTTTTAATTCCGCTTAACCTTTGATAAGATAATCGAGTTTTTCTAAGAGCTACTTTTTGACACTTTTAATGGTTTTCGTTTCAATAACATTGTTCGCAACTTTTTTGCACAGTTTGGTCAGCCGTGAGGCTACAGGGTGACGCACAAAAAACCGGACACTTAAAAAATTTTTAATATAGTTTATTTAGCAAAAAACAACAACAATAACTATTCAAAATGACCTCTGTTAGCGTAGCTAGAAACCATAGCTAGAAAAACTGAAGCTTGAACTGAGGCTCTAACGAATTTCTATGCGGTTTTTGAAATGGTAGCTGAACAATGGCCGAATAAATGTTGATAAAAATTTTCGAAAACCGTTGATCCTAACATTGTCAAAAATTACTTTGAAGTTTTCAAAGTTGATTTTCTTCATCTTAACAAAATGTTAGAAATTTAATTTTTGTATGAAAATACAGAGCTTTAGTTCCTCTAACACATACAAAAAACCGTATATAAAAATTATTTAACAGTGGTGAGATATTTGACTTTGAAGTTAATAGTCAAAAATGAAGCAAAAACAAAATAACGCACCCGGGAATCAAACCCTCGACCTTCTGGTTGCTAACTGAATCACGACTTCTATTCATTTGAAGTTATTTAATAAAAAAAGCACTAGAACTTGGTTTGAAAAGACGATTGTCCATCATCAATCCCCAGTAGTGCAGTGGCTTCGTGAACACAAAGGTCGCGGTTCGAATTCCACTTGGAGCCTTTTTTGCACAAAGTAAAAATCGAAAAATTTTGCAACCTTATATATGACCCCATAGCTTTTTTCCACGCTCTCGGATCGCTGCGAATTCTTTCGTAAAGTGTTATTGGCACTTAATTAACACGTTTTTAATCTTTTTTACGGATATTCAAAAAATGCACATTTTTGTGCGCCATGAAAAAACCATAGCTACCTGTGGATTTTGGACTTTGGGTCATTGCCCCTCCTCATCAGGAAATCTTGGCTACGTGCCTGGTGGTACCACCCCACACACTCTGGGTGGTACCACCCATCAGTGAGTGGTTTGGATGGTACCGCTCAGGGTGGTAGGTAGTACCATACTGAATGGTGGGTGGTACCACCTTTTTGTCCCCTGGTTCGGGTTCCAATTCGTGGACCTGTTCCGATCCAGCCCTGGTCGGAAACCAGCGCTAACTAACAACGCTAACTTAAAAAAATTGACGGTTCTAATGCTAGCTGTCGAAAATTAGTGCCGGCTCTGATAGTTAGCGTTGTTTAGCTTGGACTCTTGTAAAAAAAGGTTATTACCGGCCCAAAATTAGTGCCGGCCCTGACAGTTTTTCGTAGCTCCGACTCTAACTTGCAACAAATATGGCCATTTTTTGAAAAATGTCCATGATTTCTTGAAAAAAATTCTTTAGAATTATCCTAGACTTATTTTTGCTTTTACTCATGATATATTTTTCAATTCTGAACAAATTTTTAGTTGTCAAGAATGAGTGGTAATTCAGAAAAAACATACAGCCATTTACAACCTTTAACATCAACTCCAATTAGCCAGAAAAATGCCACTGTGGAAGTAAGTCGAAAAAATGCTTTTTTCAACTAATTTCTGCCCATTTTCAGCCATTTTCATCGTCGCGCCCAATGCTCGACTTTGACAATTTCGAATTGCCGGCCTCGCGTTCTTGGATTGAAATGGCCGATGAGGAAGAAGCGCTTTATAAACAATATGAGTTGGAAAATTCGGGGCCAAAAGAAGGGCTTACTGTAGCTAAAGAGAAAGAGGTGAGTGGCAAAACTCGTTAAAGGGGAGGGGATCCAGATAATAGGCCAATCTCCGACAAAAAATTTTCGATATGACCTATATAGGAGTATGCGAGGAATCGATTGCGAAAACACCTCCTTCACCTTGTTTTCGTGAAAATATTGCCTATTTTAGACTTCTCCGCCGCCCCCAATGTTCGACTTTGCCAATTTCGAAATGCCAGCCTCGCGTTCTTGGATTGAAATGGCCGATGAGGAAGAAGCACTTTATAAACAGTATGAGTTGAAAAATTCGGGCATAGAAGAAGATCCTATCGTAGCTAAAGAAAAAGAGGAAATGTTAACAGTAGAGAAATTGAAGCAGCCGTCAGTTGAATTCGTGGATGAGATTTTGGCAGGCGAGCAGAGAAGTGAGGACGAATACGAATTTGGTTATACAGAGAATTGTACTACAATGAAGTCAGCAAAGGAAGTCGTTGAAAAGTCCTCGGTTGAAGACAGAATCGGAGAGATGAATAAAAAGAAGTCGAGAAAGCCGTTTATGCCGATCAAGAATAGTGACACCGTGCCAAAATTTGCACGAAGAATGGATTTCACGGCATCAGCGTTGAGTCGCAAGCGTAAAATGGACGAACATGCTAGTTCAAGTGATGGAAAACGGTATAGATTTTTGTGCTGTTTAAATATTATTTTGTTTTATGCTATGTATGATGGAAATTTTGTTATATATTGGTCAAGGGTATAATTTAGTGCCAGGATTTTTTCATGTGGGGTAATTTTGGTGACCTCAAAAACATAAAGGTCCTCTTTTATGATTAAAAAAAGGCATTTTTGACCAAAAAATCACTTTTTTTTACGCAAAAAATAGCCATTTTTTGTGAAAAAATGTTATTTTGAGTGAAAAAATGAAAAAACTTTTTTTCACTAATTTCGCCAAAAATGGCATCTTGAGTTTTCAAATTTTAAATTTTTTGCAACTTTTTCAGTTTCATGTTCTCAAATTCTACGTCGAGTATTCGAATCGAGAGCTTATTACCAAATCCCGAACCTAAGGACGGCTGGGTAGAGCCAACAAAAGGATGGTGTTATGATGAGAAAACTCAAGAGCGTCGATTGAAGGAGATTCTTAAGGCAAAAGAAAAGTCTATCTACCAGAGATACATTTCTGATGTGCCAAAAATGGCGAGAAAGAAGACCGATCCAAAGACGCCCAATAGATTCGTTAATTCTTCTCGTCGTAATTGGGATAGGCAGGTTGGAAAATTTTTGTCAACAAATCGATTTTTGGCCCCACTAAATTATGTGGGCCCCATTTTTATTCAAAAATCGATTTTTATTTTAGTTTGAGTTTGATTTTTTTCTCAAAAATTGATTTTTGAGCTAAAAATGGTTCAAAAATTGATTTTTTGATGTAAAATTTTGAACAAATTTTTAACTAAAAATCGATTTTGCTTCACAATTTTTGAGCCCAAAATCAATTTTTACTAATTTTTCAACATTCTTGAAATTATAGATGCGCATTTGGAAGAAGTCGCTTTATGATTACTATGGCGAAGAACCGAGCCCAAGTTGTGCCGGCTCGATTTGTGGCTCAGAATCTGAGAGCGAAACTGACGACTTGAAATCCGATGGAGCTAGTGATGCATCGTTGAAGACAATTGACTTCAACTCCAGTGCATCGTCTGTGAAAACGCCTGACTCAAAGACTAGTGTTTCGACGAATGATTCAACTCCGAAATCAACGAGAAATGTAGGTGAAAGTTTGATGTTAAAATTGGATGAGAGTTCAAAATCGATTTTTTCCATCTCAAAAAAATTGAGGGGAAAGAGGGAGAAAATCGAATTTCGAGCTCAAAATTCAATAGAAAATCGAATTTTTGGCTCAAAATTCAGTAGAAAATCGAATTTCGAGCTCAAAATTCAATAGAAAATCGAATTTTTGGCTCAAAATTCAGTAGAAAATCGAATTTCGAGCTCAAAATTCAATAGAAAATCGAATTTTGAGCTCAAAATTCAGTAGAAAATCGAATTTCGAGCTCAAAATTCAATAGAAAATCGAATTTTGAGCTTAAAATTCAATAGAAAATCGGATTTCGAGCTCAAAATTCAGTAGAAAATCGAATTTTGAGCTTTTGTGTAACGTTTAACTTGAACATCCAAAATTTGCATATTTTTAGGCGAACATGGTATTGTCAACACCGGATCAAATGGCATCATTGTTGGGACATTTTGATATGGACACGCGCCGTTTCCTGTCCGATGAAGAGTCGACTTTAAAAGAATGCACTTTGAAGGCCCACAACCAAGTTGCCGCCGACCAGAAATTAGATGGACCGCTCGATTTTAGCCATTTGAATCAAGAGATCAAGAATGAATCGTTGGAAACAATATCAATATACAATATCTAACTGTTATCTTAGTTTAAATTTTTATTTAATTTCTTGTACTGATATGCTGTTTATTTGATATTTGGCTTATATTTTATTGTGGTTCAATTATTAGGAATTTGATTTTTGGTAGTAAAAATAATTTCGTGTAATGTTTCTTAATTATTGGTGTTGATTTTGTTAGCCATTTTATTGATTCTATGATGAACGCTTAGTGCGTTTCAATTAGCGAAAATGATGATCAAATTTACAATTTTGTCACCAGCCATAAATATGCAAATTTTGGTTACGGTATAATAAATAGGTAACCAGTGTTGTAGCCAAAGGGGCAGGGAGTGACCGCCCCCAAATAAAAGTGGCCAAGAACTTTTGCTGCACTCTGTAAAACCAAGCGATCGCACTACATTTTTATTGAGAAACTAGACATCAAAATTTTCAGGTAGTCAAAATTAGGCAATTTTCAAAATACGCAAAAAGTTTTTGTTTGTGAGCTGAATCGAACCTTTGACGCAAAATTCCACTGCGTTATGTACTTTCTAGACTTTGGCATGAAACAAACTATAAAACATTTTTTGCGTTTCAAAAATTTAAAATTGCCCAAAAACAACTCGCGTTATCTTGATGGCGATTAAAAAATCAGCGTCATTTCTCTTCTTTTTATTTATAAAAAAAGTTTATTCAAAAATGATAAGATCGTATCAAAATCTCGTTTTAATAAACACTTACATTTTAAAATGTTTTGGCGGAAGAAAATTTTTTGGCGAATTTTTTTTATGTCCGAAAGTTGAGTGCGAATTTGTTGTATTTCAAATTTTACCACTGCACTATGATCTCAAAAAGTGGCTCAATGCACACACAAAATTTGGCTAAAAATTCGAAATGATGAAAAGTGGTTGGAAATTGCTTAATTATGCAGAACCGGGGAACCGAACGCTTCGTGCCCGGAGGGGAAAAGAAGTTGTATTTATTACCCGTACTACGGAGCTCGGCCTTTGTCCACGCTCCAAATATATGAATTTCTAATTTTTTGGCAGAGGCAAAAACACTCGATGCCTGATGGGGATCGAACCTGCAAGCAATTTATATAAGCTGAGAGTCCTAACCACTCGGCCATGAGTGGTAACTTCTTATTCGGCGAGAAGGTTGCATTATAATCTTACGTTAAAACATGATAAGGGGCTAAAAAATTTTGGAGGACCCTGTACAAAAATTAAAGGGGCTAAATAGGAAAAAATGTTGCTCTATCACTGCGCTATTGTGACCTGTTTCGATAGACTTCTTATTTAAAAAATTTTTTTATTCAACGTAGATTGAAAAATTATAAAAAATTTAGGCCATGAACCGACCCAAAAAACCAAGACCACCTAAAAAACGACAAGCCCAAAATGTTGACTATTACCAACCGTTTGACTGGGATGGATTCCTCGCTAGAGAAAATGCCGAAGCCGGCTACGAAAAATACACCAAAGCCCCAGAAAATGTTTTCTGGCAAAATCCGGTGATTCCAGAAAACCGATTCCAACTCGGCAGGAAGATAGCCTTAGCGAGATGGCGACTGCATCCAAATATGAAGCGTAGGGAAGCTCAGAAAACCTGGCTGTTGGCAACAATCACGGATAAGTTGCATTCATGGTTGGGAGTAAAATTGGATGGGACAAAGAAGGACTATCAATATTGGCTTGTTTGCGATGATATGGATATAGCTCCAGCCAGGTATGAGGAAAATTGAAAAAAATTTTTAGATTTTGTTATTTCAAAACTTTTTGTTACGAAAAATGCATTTATTACATCCTGTGAAAAGGTGCCTTCATAGTAAAGTGTCAAATTTTTTACTTTTTAAATGAGTCTCAAAAGTTCGAACCCCGGAAATAATTTTAGAGCTCTTCTTCCTGAAGAGACGCAATCAACAGGATTCCAAAAATTGATACTTGTTTGAAGTAATTTTATGGAAAAATATCCTCTAAAGGCTTAGGTCTAGGCTTAAGCCTAGGCTTAAGTCTAGACCTAAGCCTTTAGAGGATATTTTTCCATAAAAGTACTTCAAAAAGTATTGGTTTTTGGAATCCTGTTGATTGCATCTCTCCAGGGTGAAGAGCTCCATAATTTTGTATCACTATTTTATATATATATGTAAACCATTTAGAAGAATTTTGGAAGAAGAAAAATTCGAGCCTCCAATAAGAGCTCTTTTGGAAGAAGAAGCTCAAGATTATCAAAAATTTGTAGAAAAATCTCTAAAATTTGAACCCGGCGAAGAAGATCCATCCGCCCCAGAAGAATGGTTTAAGCCAGTAAATATAATTTTTAGACATTACAAAATTTAAAAAAATTTTTAGCTCAGCACAGCATACCGGCCACAAGAAAATTTATTCCAACCAAACATGTTTTTTGAAGCAGCCGACGCCAGAGATAACGATGGCTATTTAAGGCTTGTTAAAGTGGTTAAGGTTGATGGAGATCTTGTGACGCTTTGTTTTGTGCGAAGTGGACTAGGTATACATTGTTTTACCGAGAATTTTTGAAGCGAAAAAATGGTCATTTTTCGAAGATTTTAATTTTTTCCCATTACTATAATTCGAAAGATACTAAAAATGCGTTTACGGTCAAGGTTTCCTAGCTAGTGTCAAGGTTTCCCGGTCAAGGTTTTCTAGTGTCAAGGTTTCCCAACAGTGTCAAGGTTTCCCAGTATGGCTTAGGCCTTAGGTTTAGGCCTTAGACTTAAGGCTTAGGCCTTAGTCTTTAGGTTTAGGCTTTAGGCTTAGGCTTTAGGCTTAGGCCTTTGGCTTAGGTCCCTATTAGAAAAATATCCAGCTTGGGAAACTTTGTCACTGTTGGGAAACCTTGACATATTTGGGAAACCTTGACATGCAATCTAAAAATGGGTGATTACAACTTATGATAGAAATATCATATCTGGAAAGATCATATTTTTTTATTATCTTTTGCGTTATGATAATGGGAAAAGTTTATAACGTATCGAAAATTCCCATTACTATAACTCGAAAGATACTAAATTAACGTGATTTCATGATATAGTTGAAATATATTGAAATAACCCATTTTTAGTATCTTTTGAGTTATAGTAATGGCAATCTTTATTTTGGAAAATGGAAATTGTAAAAATAATTGAAATTTGAGCGAATTTTGGTTATATTTGGGAATTTTTTCGATTTTTCACTTTTGAACAAAACTTTGGGTATTACGGTGTGGCTAAAAAAGTGCACTTTGATTTTTTGGAACCCGAATTTTTTGTTCTAAAAAGGCCTCTCTATGAGGAATTTTATACGAGGAATCGATTGCGCTCATTCTCCTACCCTGAAAATGCTTTTATGATCCTGATTCAGGAAAAAATTGGGTTTTTGAAGAGATAAAAAAGAGAAACATGACCATTTTCGCTTCAAAAACACAATTTTTCCCTGAATAATGGTATGGAAAGTATTTTCAGGGTTCGGAAATTTGTGCAATCAATTTCTAGTATAAATTTACTCCTAAAAACAAACATGACCTTTTTGTGCCATTATGTAAAATTTTTACGAAACTTTACGATGGCGCAGTGGATATTAGATTATATTTTAGGTAAAAAAGATTGGACAGAAAAATATGATTCAAGATGGTTTTTCCCGCCAGGTTGGGCTGCAAAAGCTGGTGCCAAATTTTGTCCTCCAAATAAACCAAAAGGTATTTCATATATAAACAAATTAGAATTTTTCCAAATTTGTATAAATTTTCCCTGATTTTTTGCTCAAGAATCAATTTTTGGGGCGGGGACAAGCTAACTTTTTTACTAACAAAAGATGTTTTTTTAGCAAAACGAAAGAGGAAAGAAAAAATCCAGACAAAATTCTTCGAATGCACCATTTGTGGTACCTTTATAACATCTGAAAGCGACAAAGTAGATGAGCATGTTGAACAAGTTCATGGCGGCGACTATGTTCCTGTAATATTTTTTCCAATTTTTTCAATTAAAAAACTATTTAGCTTGACGCAGAAAAATGTCGATTTTGCGGGGCACAATTCATTGATTTGTCATATTTCGAGGCTCATGTAATGGCTTGCAAGAAAAATCTAGAAAAGATAGGTAACTTAATTTTTTATTTTTGAGCAAAATTTAAAAAATAGAACGAAAAATTTAAAAAAGTTAAAAAATAGAACAAAATTAACCAAAAATTTAAAATTTCAAAAACTTGAGCAAAAATCCAATTCTAGCTACTCCAACTGTCCAAAAACCTAAAAATCTGAATGAAGAACAAAAACCTACTACAACACTGGCAGAAATTAGCTCTAGCCCTGTGGATGAAAATGTACCTTCTTCATCTCGTAAATTTTTAAAAAACGGAATTTGTTGAACACCAAAATTTTTGCCCTAGTGTGGTCGAAACTGCGGGCCCAACGTTGCTTAACTTGCCAGATCGGACGGGAGGCGCCTTGAACCACTTGGCCATCGCACGCGGGCTATTTTTTTCTTTTAGGGAGGGAACGGACTATAACTCTATTAGGATCAAAACTATGGCTAAAAAATAAAACCGACGTTCTACCACTTGACCATGTGGGGCATAGTTTCTCAAGAAAAAAGACTCTTTTAAAATTTTAACAATTCAGATCACCCTGAAAATTGTGAAAAAGATGTGCCAACTTGTAGCTATAGAAATCCAAAGAAAAAACGATTGTTGAACCTTGCAGTAGGCTCATTTTTGATTTGTTAAAGAAGCAAAAAAAAATTTAGATAAAAAGCTCAAATGGCAAGAAGAAAGATCCACCACTAAAAGATTATATTCCAATGAAAAAGGTGATCAAAAAGTTTGACACACTTTTCTACAAAAAATTGTTTTTTCCAAAAAAAGAAATCTCCAATTGATCGTATACGATGTAGAAATTTTGCTTTTTATTTTTTTCTAAAACACTATCCACTTAGCCATACGATCGCTGATTTGAATCGTACAATGTCATACTTATACGAACAATGGGGGCTCCCCTTAACAACTTTGAATCGACAAAATAAATTTTTTTGCCCTGAAGGGATTGAACCCCAGACCATTTGAGTGAAAAAGAGACACTTGCCACTTTACAATGAGTATGCTTTTTTATCCTTGGTAGGAAATGTCACAATCTTTTACGAAAAATAAAATAATTATCAATTATTTAAAAAAAGCGTCGACGAAACATTTTCATAAATAGTTATTTGCTATCATAGGTCGGCAAGGTGGGGGGGGGAGGGGACCCCCGATGAGGTGGTCCTCCACAAAAAAACGACCTTTTTTTAGTCTTCTGACACCCAATTTTTATGTACCACCTCATATATTCGGCAGGTCTATGCGTGATCACCCTCAATTTTGGGCCATGAGTGCGTGGTCCTCCCTTTAAATTGGGGCTCGTGCGTAGTGGGTCAGGGGGGGGGAGGTTCCCCCCTTGCCGACCTATGTTTGCTATACTTAAAAATTTTCTTAGACCATAAAAATTCTCAAATTTTAGCCAAAGCCAGAAGATACTTCACCTAAGAAAATTCAAGAACCAACATTGGTGTTACATCTAGGGCAGGAACCAAAAAGTCAAAATGAAGCTCAACCTATGGCTGAAGAAAAAGTTCATATAGCTGCACAAGAGCCAGAACAAGTCCAAGAAAATCCTATGACCTCAAAAAGTCCACCAAAAGCGTTATTTTTCTATGATGCTGCGACTAATACATTCAAGTGGTGTTTTGAAAATCCTGGTGTGCCTGTGTCTGCACAAAAATCTAAAACGTCAAGCCCTGGACCATCAACTTCTGGGGTCACTGGAAATCTAGAAAGTGGTGAAACGCTAGCTATGCCGATCGAGCAAAGTCCAGGAAGTGTGCCAGAAGATCCGAGTGAAACGAGTCAAGAACTTGTTGGACACTCAAGTCATCAACATTTGGTGGACATTGAGAAAGACTCAATTCCGAGCCAAAATTTTATTGTAGCGGGAAATTTCTACCAGATCGTGCATGCGAGAAGTTTCCTCACGGTATTTTTTAGCGATTAACAGAAAAAATATTATGAGTTAATAGTTTTGACATTCATAGCAAAGTGGTAAATAGTTAGTTTGCACATCAAAAAGCTTTTGCAACATAGTAGTAGTAATAAGTAGTAGTAGTAAAAAAGTAGTAGTGTGGTTAAGTGGTAAAGTGGTTAGGGCGCCAAATGCTTCATAGCAAAGTGGCAAACGTTATATAGTTAGAAAGCTTTTGCAACATATAGTAAAGCGGTACATCAAAACGATATCATGGCTGAGTGGTTAGGGCGCTAAATGCTTGCACTGAAGGGGCGGGTTCGATCCTGCTCGGAGCGATTTCTTTTTGCATTAAATTTTTTTGCAGAAAAATGTCTCTGTTGAAGATTCTACCACAAAATATGAGTACCCTTATGCTGATTGTGCTGCTCCAGCACTGCATGTAAGTAAAAATTTATTCATGGGGTACCGAAATTTTTAATTTTCAGCTTGAAGACCCCGAAAAAAGATCCAATGAAGAAATTTTGGCGATCAAACAAGTCGTCGAGAGCCAGTTTTGTTTATTGCAATCAGAATTGAAGGGTATCGACAAGAATAAAAATCAAATTTTGCTTGTGGACCAACTGTTCTCTGGGCTAAACGAGCAAGCCTTGCAGAATTGTCTTTTGATCAGGGCGAATTTTCCTTTTATACCAAGGTTCGAAAATTTTTTATTCCTCCTTTCTTGTATTAGGATGGTCCAAAAATACTTCCATGATAGCTTTCTTGTTAGATCATGCATCCCTGTGTGGTTGTCTTGGCGAAAAATTATCATGCATCCCTGCGTGGTCGTCTTAATAGTTACCATTCTTTTTAGTTGGTTAATCAACATGTTGTCCAAAAAACGCCGCCTACTAAACCTCATCCACTCAAAAATCGACACTATATACTACTTCCTCGGCCATGATATCGCTTTGATGTACCGCTCCGAAACGACCGAGTACAAAGTCAATCATGTGGTTCGTACTATTACCGACTTTATCGAGCACATCGTGCCAGAGGAGGACGAAGAAGATGATGAGATCTATGGGATGAAGAGCATCGTTCTTGTAACTATACCAGCGGTAAGGAAAATATGCAAATTTTGATAAGAGGAACAAAATCATCACTCATAGTGAGTGGCAAGCGTCTCACTTTGCATTTAAATGATCGAGGGTTCGATCCTGCCCAAGGCGAAATTTTTTTGATGTGCTCAAAAAAGTTGTTAAAGGAAACCCCCATAAATTGGTTATAAAATTTCTATTTTTTTTCTTAAAACACTATCCACTGAGACAATCGTTAGCTGGTTCGATTCTGTTAAGGTTAGTGAGTGTATAGCTCAGTGGATAAAATGAAAGGCAAAGACAAATTTTAGATTTTTCTTTAGCAACTTTTTTGAATTGGTACAATAAAATTTTCTCCCTGGTGGGATCGAACCCTCGACTATTTGAGTAAAAAATAAGAATATTGTCACTACACCATGGGTGATGGATTTTGTTACTGTTATTTTATACGATTTTTTAGATAGGTTTGCTGCGGGATACGATCAAAGTGTATAATAAAGGGATAAAGGATGAAGTTGAAAATTTGAAAAATCGGTATTTTTTGCATAATCTAAAAATAAATTTTTTATTTTTTTCAGTTCAAAAACAGTTCTTAATCTTATTTTTATCTCAAAAATTCAAAATTTTTTGTTTATTGACACGAAAAATATCGTCTCCTTTAATATTTCAAAATTTATTATAAATAAAAATTTAGATATGGCCATAAAATCAATATTGCACTCGTGGATTGGGCTGAAATGTTGGAAGAAAATATCCAACGAGGAGCACCAATGTCGATGGATGATCGACTTAAAGTTTTGGTCAAAGAAATGACTCGTTATGGTTTGAAATATACCAAATAAAACATGTGGGAGCTACTACACAATAGGGGGGGGGGCACCCACGTGAAAAAATTTTCAATATTTTTTCTGGAAATGACCCTTATAGGGGTAAAAACATGCGGGGAATTTGACATTTCGAAGCGAAAAAACGCTTCCCTAAATCAGGAAAGTCGTATTGTGTATTGAAGCGAAAAGTCGCAAAAATGCGAAAAAGTTGCCATTTTGCGTATATTCAGAAAGTTCATGAAAAATGGAGCAAGCTTTCGTTGTAATACACAAAATTTCAAAAATTGCCAACCTCACTTGCAATTATCTCAAAAACTACAACGATTCAGAGTATGCCGTAAAACAAAAAATGCTTCATTTTTTATGAACTTTCTGAATGTACACAAAATGGTAACTTTTTAGCATTTTTACGACTTTTCGCTTCAATAAACAATACGTCTTCCCTGAGTTAGGGAAGCGTTTTTTGCTTTGAAAATGTCAAATTCGAATTCTCCACACTTTTTTTACCATTAGAGGGGTCATTTCCAGAAAAAAGTTTGAAAATTTTTTGATTTAAAAAACTAAAATTTTTTATGTTATTATATCAAGTTAATGACTTTTTGTTGTGATTTTTTCATTTTTTTTATCGAAATTTGGTGATCTACTTTTCTGATATAAGGTTTCTAGTTAAACACAGTTCCTCAAAAAATGGCAATTTTGTGATTTTTTCAAAAATTTTAAATTTTCACAAAAATAACCATTAGGAGATTTTCTATGCGAGGAATTGATTACTCCCTTGAAAATGCTTCCCTCGTCCTGTACTAGCCTATTTTTGATTTAATACACACATCTCTTCCCCGAATCAGGGAAGCGCTTTCAAGGTACGGCAATGAGCGTAATCGATTTGTCGCATAGAAAAACCCCTATAAGGTTATTTTGGTGAAAATTAAAAAATTTGAAAAATCTGAAAATTGACATTTTTGATGCAGGGGCTCATGCATTTAATATTTTTTTATCTCGGTTTTAATGATCTTTAATGATTTTTTGTCTTTTCTTGTTTCAATTCTTGTTTTGATGAGTTTATGTTACAGTCTGTTTCCAGCGATTCAGAAGTTTCAGCGCTGATGACACAAGAGCAAGTGGCGCAAAATTGAAATTGAATTTCAAACCTCATACCAGTTGCGCCATCAGCATTCTGTTACAATTACTTTTTTTCAACAAAAAATTACATTATAATGCAAATAAACACGTTTAGCTGACAAATCCAAATTTTACAAACAACTATTTTACCACTACACTATACTTATTCCGAAAATTATCATATAGCCATTCATCCATCCATCTTGAGGGACCGATGTACACCCCCTACTGGTAAACTATGCCTCGACCTTTTAAAGCCAAAGTAAGGCGTATTACCACTGAACTATGAAAGACAAGAATTTTCGTTTTTACTATTCGATTTTTACTATTTCATTGAACCAAATTGTAGAAAAGGTAAAAAATTTTTGGTCACCAACGGGATTCGAACCAGCATTATACGTATCAAAAATTCTTTAAAAAATGTTTAAAAAATAGTTTAACGCCAAAATTAGGCGTATGCACAAATTTTAAGAAATTGCAAAAACTTTTGATATAAGCTAGGACTTCGTATATACGGGCATTGTGTTCAAAAAACAAGAACACTACCACTTAACTACAAGTCCAAATGTTAACAAAGTGCTTTTTTTGGCATTTCGATCGTCCCTGATATGGAAAAGGTACAAGCAAATTTATTATTGCTGATCTACGGCTCTTGAACTGTGTTGGGTATGGTCAAAAATGTTTAATTACTACTATTCATGAGACGGGATTATGGGGGCTGTTGAACAAAGGATAACGCTCATTATTTTCAGATTGGCAGAATTAGGGTAGACAAATGGGTTTTGTTATAAAAGGGTTAAAAAAGCTCAATTATTTAATTGGTAAGCATTCAGGTGAAAATTTGGATAAATAAATATATTCATCTTTTCTACCGCATACAAATTTAGAGGAGGAATAAGTTGTCGAATGATTATTTGATACAATGAAAATTTTCAGGGTTGGCGAATTTTCGAAAACCGACGATAAATTCGTGCTCCTCGAAATTTCTAATCGAATACCATCATGCCTATAAAATTCATAAAAATTGAAAATCAGACAAGTGGGTTGTGTATTGACACGAAAACTTGAATTTTCATTTTTTGAATTTTATAGTCATGATGGTACTCGTTTAGAGCAGTTTGGGGTTGAGGAACACGAATTTGATGTTATTTTTCAAAAATTCTTAACTCTACCAAGATTCGTTTTTTTCACATACCCCCTTTTATATATTATCTCTTTTAGAAAAAGCCCCAAACATGAAAACACTCATTTGTGTAACCATATGCCTATTTTCTCTATGCCAAGCTTTTCCCGCTGGTGAAGCCTCCAGGCAAGACCAAGCTCCATCTGGTGAATTCCACGTCTTACCCTTTAATCCAAACAATCTAAACAGCGTACATTCTTCCCCAGCTCAACATGTTGTACAAGGCGGTAGCTTAAAGGCACATCTTCAGACTAACCAAGGTAAATAGAACAACAGTTTTTGCATTTGATTAAAGAATATTTTTAGAAAGAACAAGTTGAAAGGTGGTTTAATGTAAGTATTCTTAAAATTGAAAATTTTTGTCTGGCTACTGGGAGCGAAATTGAGGGCAATTTCTATGAGGCGACAGTCTTCGCCACTCGGCCATGAGTGGCTTCTTAATCAACATTATTAAATTTCGGCATATAATTTTTTCAGCACTAAAATTATTTTTTTTAGCACTAAAAACATTTTTTTCAGCACTAATATTTTTTTTA